>PVIH01009528.1:34701-81809 GCA_004025045.1 Sigmodon hispidus
TTTTTTTTTTTTTTTTTTTTTTTTTTTTTTTTTTTTTTTTTTTTTTTTTTTTTTTTTTTTTTTTTTTTTTTTTTTTTTTTTTTTTTTTTTTTTTTTTTAGGTTCCCGTACCTATTTTCATAGTGGCTGCACAAGTTTACATTTGCACCAGCAGTGTTAGGGGTTCCTCTAGCCTCCCACTTGGCTAACATCTGTTGTCATATGTTTTCATTATGGGAACTGTTCTAACTATGATAAAATGGAATGTCAGTGCAGTTTTAACTTGCATTTCCCTGAAGGGTAAGGATGTTGAACACATTTTCAAATGTTTATTGGTTATTTGTATCGGTTATTTATTGTTATTCCTTGGATTAAAGGTAGTCTTGTGTGTGACCCAATTTATTAGTCTGATGATTTCATTGCTTTGATATTTAAGTTTCAGTTCATTCTATATCCTGAGTAATCCTTCTGATATAGACATTGACCTCTTCACTTTGATAGTTGTTTTGCCTTATGGGTCTTTTAATTTTGTATAGTTCCCCTCCTCAATTATTGGATGCATTTTCTGTGCTGTTGAATTCCTTTTCAGAAAGCCCTTGCTAACTCCATGCCTTTATTTTGAAATGTTTTCCCTATTTTTATTTATTTTTTTTAGCAGTTTCCAAGTTTCACATCTTAATATAAGGCCTTCTATCTGCTTTGAATCAATTCTTGTGTAGGCTAGGAGAGGCCTCTAGTTCCATTCTTCTCCACCCAGCTTTTCCAGCACCATTTGTTGAAAAGGATGCCTTGTCTCCACTGAAAAATCTTGACACTTTTTTCAAAAGTTACATGTCGGGAGGCTGCAGTATGGCTTCATCTCTGGGTCCTCTTCCCTGCTCCAGCATTTTTCTTTCTATTAGGATTGTTCTAGCTATTTGGGGCCTTTAGTGATTCATAGACATTTTAGGAACCTTTTCTAGTTCTGCAAAGAATGGGGTTTTGGAAGTGATTGTGTTGAATCTAGATCACAGACATTTCCTCCTACTTAGTATAATGATAGTATCTTAGGGTTTCTATTGCTGTGATAAAACACTATGGCCAAAAAGCAAGTTAGGGAGGAAAGGGTTTATTTGGCTTATACTTCAGCATTGCTGTTCATCAGTGAAGGAATTCAAGACAGGAACTCACACAGGGCAGGATCCTCGAGGCAGGAGCTGATGCTGAGGCCATGGAGGGGAGATGCTTACTGGCTTGCTTCCCGTGGCTTGCTCAGCCACCTGAGCAAGAATCCAGGGCCAGCAGCCCAGGGGTGGCACCACTCACCATAGGCTGTTCCCTTCAAAACACACACACACACACACACACACACACACACACACCACTAAATGACAAAATGCCTTATAGCTGGATCTCATGGAGCATTTTCTCAGCTGAGGCTCCTTCCTCTTTGATGACTCTAGCGTGTGTCAAGTTGATACACAAAACGAGCTACAGTTAGCTACAGGATTGTTCTGTATGGCTTTTATAATGTTGAAGTATGTGCATTTAATTTCTACTTTTTCAAAGCTTTTATTATGAAAGAATGTTGAGCATTATTAAAGGCTTTTTTTCTGTAAGGATTGAGATACTGTGATTTCTGACCTTTTTTATTTTAAAACTTATAATCTTTATTATAGAATTTGAGAGTAAATAAACACTTCACATACAAGTTAATCAGATCCAAAGTCAATGAACTTCTCTTCAGTTGCAATTGGAACATGGGCTATAAACTTTCACATTAAATTTTACACTTTTAGTACCTGCTAAAGTTTTTGCACTTTCCACCACCCCAACCAAAAATTCCATGACAGAACTGGAACTAGAAAGCAATTAGCTTTACACCATCTCTCATGACTTGTGTCTGTGTAGATATAGTATAACATGAAGAAAGGAAAGACTAACTGTAAGGGGACTGGAAAGAACTGAATCCCCATAACAGACATGAGTGGTCAGCCTTGGGCAGGTGGTCCTGGATGCTATAAGAAAGCATACTGAACGATTAATGAGGAGCAGGCCAGGAAGCAGCATCTCCATGGCTTCTGCTTCTAGGTTCCTGCCTTCAATTCCCGGCCTGATTTCATTCAGCAATGGGGTGTGATCTGAAAGTTGTAAGAAGAAACAAACCCGGGGCTGGAGAGATGGTTCAGTGGTTAAGAGCACTGGCAGCTCTTCCAAAGGACCTGCGTTCAATTCCCAGCACCTACATGGCAGCTCACAACTGTCTAACTCCAGTTCTAGGAGACCCAATACCCATGGCAAAACACCAATGCACATCTTATAAAGTTAAATAAAAAATAAAAAAGAAGCAACAAACCCAACTTACTTTTGATGGTAGTGTTTTATCAGAGCAATAGAAACCTTAACAAAGACAATAAATTCTCAAAGTACCCCCCAATGATTTCCTTTGTTTCACTGCAATGTGTTGTAACCACCTCTGCTTTTACCTATTAATTTGGGTCTTATCTCTCTTTTGGTTAGTTTAACTAGGGGTTTGTCAATCTTGTTTAAGCTTTTTGAACAACTAACTCATTAATTGGTTCTATCTACTTTCACATATATTGATTTTAGATATTAAACAACTTGGCATTCATGGGGGGCAAATCCTATCTGATCACTCTGTAAAATCCTTTTCATATATTAGATTCATTTTATTAGTATTTTACTGAGGACTGATGATTATATAGTTTCAAACATCATAGGCCTGAGGTTTTCTGTGTATTTTTAACACCTTAGTCAGATGCTTGCTCTGATACCTGGGTAATAGTGGTCAGAACAAGTTGATGCTTGGGCAATATTAGTCTCACAGAGCAGCTTTGTTTTTTTTCCCATTCTTTGTGAAACGTTAGTATAAATATTTTTCCTCCAGAATATTTGTTTGAATTCACTAAATTAAAAAAACACAGACCTGGATATTACATTGTAGGTATTAAAATAAATATTTACTTTTTTTGTTTTACATTCCTTAGGTTTTTCTATTTCTTGAGAAAGTTTTGGGAATTTTGTCTTTCTCAGACTTTGTTCACTTTCTCTAACTTCTCTGCTTTGTGACAGTTATCCAGGGCATCTTCTTATGCTCCCCTTTCATTTCTGCCAGCAGTAATTGTGCTTCTTGTTTTTTTAAAGATTAATTTCTTTTTATTTTATGCATGTGTTTTTTTTTTGCCTGCATGTATGTCTGTGCACTATGTATATGCAGTGCCTGAGGAGGCCACAGAGGGCATTATATTCTCTGGAACTGGAGTTCAGATGGTTAGCCATCTTTTGTGGGTCCTGGGAACTGAACCCTGGTCCTCTGCAGGGGCAGCAAGTGTCTTAATTGTGGAGCCATCTCTCCAACACTTGGTTTTGACTCTTTAATTTAGGTCTTTATTCTTTTCTTTGATCAGTTTGGCTAAACATTTGTCTTTTTTGTTCTTTTACTTTTTTTGTATCAGCGTTGTTATATTTTGTAATTTATTTATTTATTTTTCTCATACCTTCCACGGCTTTCCTCTCTCCTCTCCTCCCAGTCTTCCCTCAGCCTCCTCCCCACCTCATCCCCCCATTCATTTCCCAGGGAGGGCAATGACTGACTCCCAAGGTGGGTGAGTCCCTTCGGTCTGGCAAATCCTACTGAGGAAAGTCTGAGTCCCTCCCCTGAGTATCAAGGCTGCCTTAGGTGTTCCTCTGTAGTGAATGGGCTCCAAGATGCCAGTTCATGCACCAGGAATTAATCTGGTCCTACTGCAAGAGGCTCCACAGACTGCCCACCCCGTTCGACTGTCATCTGCATTCGGAGGGTTTAGTTCCTTTCCCTGAAGGTTCCTCAGCAGTTGTTTCTGATTCAGTGAGCTCCAATAGCTTGGGTCATCCTTCTCTGGGTCTCCTTCTCATGATCCTGATTCTTTTGCTCATATAATCTCTCTTCCCTCTCTTCAGGTGGACTGGGAGCTCTACCCAGTGTTTAACTATGGAGCTCTGCTTTTCTGCCTCCATCAGTTGCTGAATGAAGGTTCTATAATGGCAATTAGGGTGGTTATTCATTTGATTAAAGGGGAAGTCCTGTTTAGACACTCTCTCTACTTTTGCTTGGAGTCTTGGCTGGGGACATCTTGTCGGTTCTTGGATGTTTCCCTAGCACCAGGTTTCTCTCTATAGGATCAAAAAAAAAAAAAACCCAAAAGAAAAAACCCCCAAAAAACAAAAAACAAAAAAACAAAACCAAAAAACTGCACATGGCAGGCGAGTCTTCCACCTCTAAGCTACATTCCACTAAGTGGATTTTCCTGGTCTAATATTTCAACTCTAATAACTTTTAGACTATAGTCTGAAATGATTTTTCTATTTGTTCTGTAGCTTGTTATGTATATATTAAATTATCTAAATATACTTTAAACTTACAAAAACTCAATTCTAGTAAAATATAGAAACTGTATTCTTATACCACTCCATTCTTTTGTCTTTTTTTTCTTATGAATAAAGTCACATTTTCTATCTGTGTATATCTTTATTCAAGGTCCCTTCCCCCTCCCACCCCCTCCAGTTACTCTCTCTTCTCCACATCTCCCCATCTTCTCACCAGCAAGGGCAGGAGGTCCCAAGGTCCCAATATTGCTCAGTTCAGCATCCACTCCTGGCAGATTCAGTTTCCTCTCCCCATCATCAAGACTGAGTCAGGTGTTCCTCTAGAGGGAGTGGGATCCAAGGTGTCAGTCTAAGGTGTTTCAGATCCCAAGCTGTTCAGTGCTTATACCACTCCATTCTGCGTTGTCCCGTTATGTTATACGTAGTATGTTCATGTGTGTTACAAACTCAACAGTACATTTCAAAACTGTTATTTTGTATCACATTCTGTTCTCAGAATGCTTACAGTACTAAAAGATAACCACACACACACACACACACACATACACACCTACATACATACTCACACACATATACACACACACACACACACCCCTACATACATACTCACACACACACACACACACACACCCCTACATACATACTCACACACACACACACATACACACCTACATACATACTCACACACATATACACACATACACACACACACACCTACATACATACTCACACACACATATACACACACACACACACACACACACACACACACACACACCTGTGTTCTCCTCTGTTTCCTTCTGCTTCTTTCTCCCCCTCCTCCTTCCCATCTCCGACTTTTCATGTTTGACTTCCCTTTCTCAGAATTCAAGTTGTCCTGTGAAGTGATTTCTTAGTAGAGCTGCAATGATGTTCGTTTCCTTGACAACATCTTCATCTTCACTCTTAGATTAAAAACTTTTATAGATTAGTGATAAAATTTTAAGCTTGCTTTGGTAGTTTGCTAAGGCATCTCTCTGGCTTTGTAAGTGTGGATATTGAAAAACTCAAACAATGGTCCTTTATTATCAGTTTATAAAGGCAAGAATCTTTCTAACCGCCCCTTCGCTGAGTAGGTAGGGAATCTGTAACTCAGTGAAAGAATGGTCCTTCCTAGGAAAATGCCACACAGTTAGAAATATGAATTTTGTAGAAAACTGGAAACAGTATTTCTGATCAGCTTTTGGGGACTTTGGATTGATGTAATGCCATCTTCAGCAACTAATTCAACTTAGGATGTATTTCCTGTGAGTCAGGAACTTCATTAAGCACTTTATGCTAATTTACTTAAAACCCACAAGGCAAATGTATTATTATAAGCATTTATAATAATATCAAAATGTTGAATACCTTGTCTGCAGTTTCCCAGTGGCAGAGGCAGGTGTCAAACCTGAGTTCAGACTCCAACATCTGGGTCCTAATTGGCTGCAGTGTTCTATGGCCGACTAGACTTTGGTAGGCTACTAGAAGTTAACACCCATTGAGAACTTGCTTTTCCCAGAAACAGTGGGAAAAAAATTTTCATTAATGTATTTTGACAAAAAGAAAAAAAGAAGCACTTGAATTAGAGAATGGTAATAGCTACCTTATGTGCATCAAATGAGAAATCATATGCATTATTTGGACAAGAATAATACAACAGGGTGGGCTTATTATGCAATTATCTACTAAAGCCAAGAGTTGGCTATATATTTTGGCTTTCAGACTTATGTCCTGTAAATTGAGTCTTATCTTTTGAAGTTTATTTGCTTGCTTTTTAAAGTTGACACATAATAATTTGTGCATTTTTATGTGTTTCTGTGTGAAAATTTGATATGCATATACAATGTGTAGCATCAGAGTCATTAACATTTCCATTTTCTTATTGTTTCTTGATATTAGTTATCTTTGAGCTGCCATCTTCCAGTCCTTCATAAAGTGTATTCAGTGGGTTGTCAGAAATTTTGATCACTCTATTGTGCTACGTAGCCCTGAGATGACTGGTTCTAGCCATTTGCCTTTCAGATCCTATTACCCACCAGCCTCCCTCCACCCCTGCTCCTCACTCTGCTCCTCAAATCTCTGGTTTCCAGTAGATGCTATTCTTTTAGGCTCATATGACTGTTTTAAAACAGAGAATATGATTTTAATCAGATTTTAAATAATGAATTATTAGACATGCTAAAGAGTAGTGCAGGAGATGCTTTTTATCATCCAGAAAGATAAAGGGAATGTAAAAACTGATATGGCCTGCAACCAACCAACCAAACAAACAAACAAAAAAAAACAGCAGAAGATTTGTTTACAGAAAAGGAACTGTGTGGCAAACTTACTGAACTATCTTTAGACTGACAGCCCACAATTAATGTCCTGGAGACTTTGTAGGCCAATGTTTTAAGCTTCCACATGGGAGAGACTATGCAGTATTTCTATAGCTGATTTTATAGAACAAAGTGAGAGGATCACCAAGTCTTATTATTTATCACCCAACTACTACCTCTCCTAATTTTCTTCAGATTTTTAATGGCATGACTTTCCTGGATTATTTTAGCAGTCTGCCTACTGGAGCTCTTGTCTCTAGACTTGCTTTTCTTCTAATCCATCTATTCTGTGAACTGAATTTTTAAAAATAGATCTCAGCATACTATATGGCTTATTAGACCTCTTACTTATTTTAAAAATATTTTTCATAATACCTTTATTCATTCCTACTAAGTTTTTTGGTAGCAGACTTATTCCACCAGCATTAAGGAATTCAGATGGGTGAATGCATTTTGTTTATAATATAGTCATTTTAAAATTTTATTCATGACTTTGATATTTCAGTTTAGTTTTTCTCTTTTTTTAACTTTGATTAAAATATAATTTCATTATTTCACCTTTTACTTTCCCCCCTCTAAGCCCCTCCCACTTTCCACTCCCCACTTCAAGGTCCTTTTCTCTCTGATGCCCTGAAAGTATTTCTAAACTAAATGGCTGCCTGGTGCTTTCTTGCTGCTGGGGTTATAGATGATAAGCAGTAATCTCAGAGAAGCACAGGGAATTTTATCTCAGGATGAGAAACATTGATATGATAGTTTTAAAGTGAAGGCAGAGGAGGGTCATATTCATGCCAGTGTGTGAGCCTGGGGAGCACCATGTGAAGAGGTAGATGAAGTCCTCACAGAGAGGAGGCCATGTAGTACATTGTTGAAGGAAGCTGTAGGTGGAGAGAACAGCAGCCGGGAGGGTTGGGGAGGCAGGCCTTGGGGCATTTGGGGAAACAATGAACACTCTCTTTGACTGGAATAAAGGTGTCATGTGGGATACAGATGAAGTAGGCGCTGAAATTATAGGTCTTTGAGAGTAGTGAGGTTGTCCTAGGAGAAAATGGGAATCAGAGGGAGATTTCAAGCTGAGTGTTACTGGGTCAGATGAACACCCTGGGGTTGACTTTCTGCTCGTAATGTTAGTTAGCAGTTAAGGGAAGCCTTGTCTCTCTCCTGAGATTTTTTTTTTTTGGGTTGCCAACTGATCTGTATTTGTTCTTCCAGAATTCAAAGCTAAACATCCAAACCCCTGAAGATGGAGGAGTTTTGGAGAATGAGATACTCAATATCTGTTGGCATAGGTCCATATTTTCCTGACTTGATGCAGAGTGTAGGCCAAGAGACATAGATGAAAGTATTGAATGTCCTAAAAAACCCATGGATTAAGTTGTTGAAAGGTGACATTTTTCTCCTTCATGAGCTAATGGTGTATTCTTTTTAAAAATTAGCAACTTTACCTTGAGGTTTTTAATACCTTAGAAGATATTCACATTCATATGGTCAGAGTGACGGGCTTTCTACTTGGAATGTGGTGACACCTTAAAAGGCTTCTATTGTTGTATTTAAACTTACATGTCACAAATTATTCTCTGCAGTTTGTTCCCTATTCAGTGTTACTGTGTGGCAATGTTGATATAGAATGGAATAGCACTTTTGAGTCCTAATTGTTGGACAAGAATTTTAACGGTGTCAGATTAATCTCTTCTGATTGGTGTTGTATTGATGCAGGCTGACAACATAAAGCCATGCTGCAATATCCCATCCATCACCTGCCATTAGAGGCATTTTTATTTCAAGCTTTATGAACAGGGAATCCATTTACATTCATGTTTGCATTCATGTTTCCAAGTGAGTTTTCCAAAGAATGTGACTTCTTTAACTTAACGGGTGTTAAGGATTACTCTTCCTGAGAAGCAATCACTTCAGGCCATGGTGAAGTCAAAGAAGCAGCAATGCATTTCTAACATGTCCTTACTTTCCCTCAGTGTCAAATACACTGTTGTCTTTCAAATATTGTCTTTGCATTATATGTTTTACCACTGAATCCTCATCATATAAATCACATTGGTGCTAGGTATTGTAGAATTATTTACTTGTAATATATCATATAAAGGATTAATATTTATTAAGGAGTATATAAACACTTATGATACAAATTGAACTTTAAGACAATTTTTGGAGAGTGGAAATGACTCATGATAGATAGTTCAATCCACTCCCCCAAACACAAAAACAAAACAAAACAAAAGTCCATGTGTCCCAAGTCTCAATAGGGTCTGCTCACATCTCATTCTGGGTCCTGATATCACAGAGATATGCCTCTAAGCTTCCTCAAATAATGCCTAAATCTCACTACACAATGGGGCTTAGCTAAAAGTCTTTATAGCCTGCCTCTCACCAGAATAATTGTTTCACCTTATCTAGTCCTTGGTTTCTTGGTGGAAATAGCAGCAACCCAGTCACAATGAAGTAAGGACAGGGATCTCCCTGTGCCCGTAGGAGACTCTTAAGAACCCACAAGATCAGCCAACTGGGAGTAGTTTCATGCAGCAGAATATAATCTGAGCAGTTACTATTATTATGATTGACACATGGATACTCATAAGGTTTTAATAACTGAATTATTAGGATTTGGTTTCCTTGTCTTTGAGGCTGATCATAATCATGTTGGTATCCAGGTGACTATCAACTACGTGTCATGCATACATGCTTTTATATACATTATACATAAATATGTATGCATGTATGCATACTTGATTCTTGGTTTCATAGTAATTATGTTCTATAAAATTTCCAGACACACTCAATCTGCAAATATTGAAGAATTGTTATAGGGGCATAGGAAAGACATAGAGAAATAAATAAATGCAGATAAAAATTAATAGTACATTAGAAACTTGACCAAGGCAAGATGGGAACACAAAGGGCAGCTCAGTCAGCAACCAGGGAAGAACACAAAGAAATGCACAGGACAGGTGATGTCATTCTGGGTTTGCAGTGTGTCTGACAGGTTAACTAGGTGAGCAGATATGTTGTAGAGGATGGAGGGATTAGCATAGACCAACCCACATAAATGTGGAAGAATCTGGGCTTTGAGCATCATACTGGCACCTGAGGCACAATGAATGTGCTGGGATTCAGCACTCTGGGCTTGTAGCTTGGAAAATCCTTAGAAATTTTGCCTTGGAACTGATATTCATAAATATAGTTAGAGGGTAGATGGACATGTGTACATGATGATGAGACATGACTCACTATGAAACAGATCTTGGCTGCCTGCTTCTTCTATCTCTACACTCCCCTCTGGGAACTCTAGTCCCTACCGACTGTCCTGCTGTCTTTCCACCTTCTTCTTAGAGACAGAAATAGTGTTGGTCTTTGCTTATGTAGGGATGAGAGGGATTGCCTGGATCCTGTAGCTAATAGAGTGAGATGAGGCAGTGCTAGCCCTGGTAGTACAATGGTGCATTCCACAGCGACTTGGTGGAACTGACTGTTACTCTTGAATCATACCTGCATTGTGCCTGTGCAGAGGTGGCAATAGCCTTAAGGACCACAGATCCACCGTGGATTGGGTAGCAGCTTGTGGAAAGGGGAAGGGCAAGTCTACTGCAGAGGCACTGACAGCTCCAGATGCCTGTGTGCTGAGCTAGCATTTGTCTAAGGGTTTTAAATCTCCCTGCTGGTATCCTTGTGTGGAGGGAATCCAGTGTTGAGTAGCAAATAAAATGCCATGTCAGGTGGAGAGGATGGCTGATAAGTGGTGTAGGATTATGCTCTTGTACTTTGTAAATATTTGTCCCTCCTACTGGTTTAATAAAATGCTGATTGGCCATAAGGCAGACAGGAAGTATGGGCAGGGTTACCAGACTAAGAAAACCCTGGGAGTTGACAGATGCAGAGGAAAGAAAACAAAATACTTTGAGAAAAGGTACTAAGCCACTTTGCTAATCATGGGTTAGTTTAAGTGTAAGAGTTAGCAAATAATATGCCTGAGCCATAGGCCAAACAGCATGTAATTAATATAAGACATTATATGAATATTTGGGATTGCTGGTCTGGGTCTCAGGGATAGGCTGGGTCAGAAACTCATACTTCAGAAAAGTATTTTTAGTTTCAGAACTCTTCTCGGCCCATCCTGGCATTTTTATTTTTCACTGGGTTCTTAAAAATGTGTGACCTGTCCTGAGTGTGTAAGAAAGACTTAGTGGGTGGCTGAGTGGGAGGACATTAAGCTGTCACATTTTCCCATGCTTCATTTGGCTGTTGGGTAATTTCTAGTTAGTTCCTGATTTACAGATGAGGCTCAGATCCTGGCTCAATTCCATCTGAAAAACTAGAAGGGAGTCAAGACCTCTAGGTTCCAGCGCCAGGTCTTGCCCTCATGTTAATACAGGGGCACCTGCTCTTTCATAATTCTCTGTGGCTGGAGACATGTAAAAACCTTGCAAGTTTTGTAGAGGGAAAGGAGAATGCCTGATTTATCATCCCAGAAAGTGTTAAATGGTACCTCAGTGGCCTGAGAGAGTTAATGCATCTTCCAAAGCAGGTAATTTACTAGCCACTGCCTGAGAAAAGAATATGGGATCAGAGGGTAGTAGTGTGTGGGAGGAGTTCTCACTGAAAATTACAGAGCCTTCCTCCTCAGTACACATCCTGGTTTTTTTTGAAAGCAGAAATGTGTGCACGCGTGCGTGTGTGTGTGTGTGTGTGTGTGTGTGTGCGCGCACACACACACACACACACACACCACACACACACACACACACAGAGAGAGAGAGAGAGAGAGAGAGAGAGAGAGAGAGAGAGAGAGAGAGAGAGAGAGAGAGAGAGAATGCAAAGTCAGGCTCCCAGTGGGGAGGGGATCCAGACTAGAATTGGAGTTTGTCTAAATCCCGTTACCTGGGAATGTGACTACAGCTCAGGAGGAGAAATGGCTCCCTCACAATTGCAGTGTCCTTCCAGGGCTGGGCTTGGCTTAGGTTCTCAGATCTCATGGCTAATGCCTGTCTAGTTCCTCTGCTTCTTCCTTATATCCTGTAGCAAAGAATTCTTTTGTCATTCGCATGGCACTTTGTAGAGTGATGGTTTTTCCCATTTCCCCATGGCAAGAAATGTTGTCAGCAATCTAATATCTATGATGATTCATATTTTATTGAGGATGAAATTTGTTATAATGCTTGTAAAATTGGCCCCCACCAGCTGGCTTTCCTGGACATAGCTAATAAGAAAACAAGGCTCTTTGTCTTTAGTTAGTGGAACTGTCTGCCTTTCACCAAATCAACAGGAATTGATACAAGGCACTTTGGTTTTGTTTGCTAGAAGTTGGATGCCAAGGGCTTGCAGGTGTGTTCAGCATGAGAGCTGAAAAATCTATGACTTCCTGGACTAGGAATGCAAAGCAGGAAGCGGTCTAGCAGAGTCCCGTTCCAAAACTTCATCTAATCCAGGCTAGTCTAATCTACTGCTTAGCACTGGTGTGCTCCCATTAAGTCAATGGTTAGAATTATGGGAACAGTGTCCAACATCCCAGTTACAGAGAATGGATGTGCTATGGGAGCTCAACATGCTGGAGCAGGTGCTGAAGTGAGAATCAGGGTGGGTTATTTTCCCAAAAGAACATCTGTGTTGGTAGACAAAGCTGTCCAGAATAGAAGTAGAGAACACTCTTCTGTTGTTGGCCTCCTTCTGGGACCTGTCTTGGAAACGTGTATATTTTGGGTTGGCTAGTTCCAGTCTAAGCCCCGCTTAGCTCTCTCAACTATTGATGCCTTGTGTTGATTTAATAGTCTGTATTCGTGGAATGTTATAATGTGAGAAGGAGACTTTGGATCTTGGTTATCATGTCCCCTTTGCACAGACAATGAATCTGAGAGCTAGAATTTACTCACTTCTTCCAGATGACTCCAGCAGGTTAGCATCAGGCCAGAGAACAGATCACATGTTTTTGTGCATTGTGCCATGGCTACCTGTGAACATGTCTGTCACATAAATGATGTCAGGAGAAACTCTTGTAACAGCAGACAGGGCTTTCAGGAATGGGATGTCAAGTGATATCTCAGAAAATCTGTTTCTAATTATTTTATATGAGCTCTGATACCTAGTAACAGAGTGCCCTCTGGTCCATGTCATGGGAATGCTATGGATGTGAAATGGATGGATGTCTAGACTTCCCAGTTCTTCAATTAACACAGAGGAGAATTACCTGTCTGAAGTATAAGACCTTGTCTGAGTTCTTATTTCTACTCTAGTTTTTACTGTGGTTCTCTGTGCAGGTAGCTCCTTAGAGGTTTGAGGATTCCATGTTATTTTTACCTGTAATATTTCCACCCTACTTAAACAAGGTTGACCAGAAGATGTCAGAATAAAGATTATGTCAGAACAAAGATGGCTTTGTTACCTTTTGGTCTTAGAGAATTCAGACTGAGATTTCTTGTCAGACAAGGGAATCAGACCGACAGTTTTCTTTTTGGTGCTAACAGTGTGTGGATAAAACAGAACAAACAAACAAGCAAAAACCCAAAGCATGGACTTTTCAATAATAGTAATTTTTTAAAAGATTTATTTTATTTATTTATTATGTATACATTATATAGAAGAGAGTACAGATATCATTATAGATGGTTGTGAGCCACCATGTGGTTCCTGGGAATTGAACTCAAAACTTCTGGAAGAACAGTCAGTGCTCTTAACCTCTGAGCCATCTCTCCAGCTCCCATCAATAATAGAAATTTTTATTGAGACATTGGATGTATGCGTGTGTGCACATGTGTGTGTGATGAACACACACGCATGCATGCATGCATATTTTGCTTGCTCTAGAGACATAATATATAGAAGGAAGGTAGTTTTATAGTTTTGAAAATCAAATGCATATGAGTTTAAATGTCTCTTCAATTGTAAATGGGCTCACTATTTTTTCTTTGGCCTACTGGGCAACAGTAACAATAACTATTATAAAATCAGAAGCTTTTTAGTGGTTTATATAGAAGAAAAAAACCCTAAAATTTATTCTCAGTTAAATCAAAATGAAATTCGAGGAAAGTATTTGTTTAATTTGAAAGGCATGTTACAGTATATATTTGGAAACCATACAACTCATTCCTCTGACCATCATAAACCACTGTGCCCTGACAACCAGGATACTACAGTGTGTTGTGTTAAGGCTGAAGATGCTGTAACTCACATTCAGGGTGTTGGATTGGGCTCAGGCTCCAGCATTTAATTTATAACTTGAGGTGAAACCATGAAACCACATGGGCTGTTGTCTGCAAATAAGTATGACCAATTGCACCTGTATTTCTCAAAGCTAATGCTACTAAAATCCCCACTCAGCATACCTTTACTCCCAACAGTGTTCAGAGGTTATTAATCATTGACTGTTCTATAGAAAGAATTTACTTAAGGAGAATTGACAATATTTTCATATAGTTCCTCAAGGTTCAAGCAATGGGGGTGTGTATCATGGAATCAGAGACTCTTAAAAGTAAAAAGAAGGCATTTAATTCAACCTTCTTATTTTATAGAGAAGAAAATTGAAACAGAAAGGTTTAGGAACCTATATATGGTCACAGAGTTAGTTCTAAGCACTCACAGGAATGAAAACACATGTCTTGTAACTCCCCATCCAGCACACTACACTCCAGCCCCACTGATGAGTTCAGTCTCTTGGTCTATTGTCCAGCCCCGCTGGTATAACCAGTACTCTTTTCTATCCTTTAGCCACATTGTTTTCTATGTGATAAGCACCTTATGTGCCTCAAATCTATTGATCATGAAAACAATTCATTTATCATCAGAATGACTGAGCTTGGAGTGGTCCACAATATATTAAGGTCACATGACAACTAAGATGTGAGACTGGGATGGAAGTTAAAGCAGGTTAGATTAGAGCCAAGCTAGGACACATGGGATATGTAGTTACATTTGAATTTCATATGTGGAATACTTTTATGAGCCTATCCCAGAAATAAAAAGAAAAATCTATTATCCTATCCATCTGCATTGTTTTCCAGTTCAAATTTGATCCATTTCTACTGGGAGCTGGATGCTGAGAAGTGGTCTGATTTGGAGTAGAATGGACCCCAATGCTTCTGATATTACACTATACTGAATGTGGTGTGTGAGCTGTGTTAGTCCTGGATGTAATTGGCTGGTGGATATGACGTCTCCCAATGTTTTTCTCTAACTTATGATTTCTCTATTTTTCTTCCGAAAGTACTATTTGTGAGTAAACTGGCTAGGTGACCTGGTTTTAGTGACTGGACCTATGGCCAATGTTATTTCTGGACATGAAGCCTGAGACAATCAGTGTAGCACAGGTAAATAAACTCTATTGTGGCTGGAGGAAAGTGTTTTCCCAAGTGCAGTTTTGTCTTTTCTTTAGTTCATTCTATAGTGAAATGTATTGAGACAGAAGGTGATACAAACGTTTATCAGGAAGGTATGAAGTTATCACTTTTAGTCTCTCAATGAATTTCACTGTTTTCCTACCATAAGATTGTTTCAGTGGACATAACTTGAACTTGTGGTCGAATCTAGCACATGTTCCCATTAGAATCAGTAGGTAAGAATGGAGGAGTAGAAACAAGTTTTCTTGAGTTGGAAAATGAATATACAAGAAACTTATGTGCCGAGGGCCATGGGAGTACATAGCAGATAACAACCAGTGTTTTATAGGTCAGCCTACCACATGAATGACTCTGCGTTGGGGAACTCCACTAGGCAAAGTCTTATGGGGCATTCATGATATGGCCCCACTAGGCAAAGCCTGTGGGATGACTTGCTGTGGATACCAGTTGTTTTCTGTCTATAACTTTCTCATGTGCCACCACTTACCTCCCTAAGAGAATAGCTCTGGGATTCTTTCCGTAGCTCCTTGGTGGCGTGTCTCACACTGTCTGGGCACTATTGTCAGTGACTTATCGAAAGGATGACTTTTTTTATTCCATGTAATTTTGATGAATAAGATATACTTTCAAGTAACAGCCAGGCCTTTAGCTAAGATCTCAGCTAATTCAAAATAAGGCTAGTTGCCCTGGAGATGAAGTGCTCAAGGAGAAGTTCCCAGGAGTTTAGCAAGGTCAGGCATGTAACAACTTCAGTGCCAGTTTTTCCCCCTGCAGAAAAGGCCTAATAGATAACATTTATAGACACAATTCATAGTCCTAATAATTGACTTTCTGTACATATTACTAACCTCATATTTGTGTTATAAAGTTCAAGGTTCAGCTAACTTTCTATGCAGGGTAAAAGTATACATCTTAAGTATTGGGGTGATTCCTGGGTCACTGTCTCTTGCCTTTCTACCTGCTTCATAGACTATACAGCAAAGAATGTGGCTCACACTGAAGCCTTGGATACAGTCAGGGTGGCTTTTCATGTCTGAGAGAAAAAAATCTTGTGTTTATAGTATGATTATATCTTTTTTGTTTATTTAAGAAATGTAAAATGACCTTTAATATCAGCTCATACAATGGCTAAAGTTTTGAATGGAAGAATAGAAAGAAGAGACTTAAGAGAGATAGAAAAATGGAAGTGAAGATGTGGTAATAAAGTAAGTTACCTTAAGAACACACGAGTTGGCCCCTTTTTACCTATACCCCTTTTCTGCATGACTCTGGGGCATTCTTCCCACTAGCATGGGCAGAGTGAGAGCTGGTCTCTCAGTCTGCATTACTCATGGTTAGTTCCATACTTCACAATGAATTAAATTTTTTTTTCCAGCAGCAGGACATGGCTCAGTGTGTAAAGTGCTTATCAAGCAAGTATAAGAATCAAAGTTCAAATCCCCAGGACCCATATAAAAGCCAACCAGAACTGACTGACTCCTGTAATCTCAGAGCTTGGGAGGCAGAAGCAGAAGATCCCCAGTGCAAGCCGCCTCACTATACTAGCTGGATTTAGTGAGAGACCTTGTCTTAATAAATAAAATGAAGAATGATTGACTAGCACACCCAGTATCAACTTTGGGTTGCTGCATGCACCCACACACATGTACATCTACACACACATGAACATATACACTTATACATGCAGACCACATGCACATGTAAAATGAAAAGGGAACTATTTCTAATCCCATCAAGAATGAGACAAGGAGTAAAAAGTTTTTGATGTAGTAGTCAAGGCAATGGGTAAAAAAGAAAAAATCAGGAAGAGGGAAAATTGTAATTACTAATAAACTAGTTAATTTTAAAGCAAGAGACCCTGGACTATCAGAACCTATTCAAACTTAATAAAAGGAGTTTAGAAATGTGGCTAGTTGTAAGAGTAACATGTATAAACTGTCAGACATACTTGTATTTAAGCTGTAGTAAGTTGAGTAGAAAAACATTGAAAACCATGAGACAAGAATACTCTGTGGATACAGATGTTCATTCCATCTTTACAATCTCAAGAGGGTTCTTTATGTAATGCAGTGAGTTGACGTACAGAATTCTGACAGAGCAGTGAGAAAGACAGCAATAGTTTAGAAGAGATGTAAATCAGAAACAGCGGCCAGGCACCCATCATACATCTATCAGAGGGCAGCAGTTGGCCAGAAAGGGAGAATACACACATTTACTTAGTTGTAAATTGGTACATATCCTTCTTGAAGTTCAACTTGGATGGAGCTATTAAGATTTAACAACCATTTCAAGAGATTTATTATATGGAAATGTTCATGTTTCGACCACATATGTGGATGGAAACAAATGTAGAAGGGTATTCCTAACCAGCACTTTGTGAAAGACTATTTACATATGTCAAATATTCAACTGAAATACTTAAAATGGGAGACATGTGACCTTTGGATTTCAATACAAAGATGAAAAGATAGAAATGGTTCTCTATGTGTAGGAGAAAAATCTAGAAGGCATTGTTAAATGAAAACAACAGCAAAAAAGTTTTAATATGATCCAATTCATGTGAAAAATGCCTATGGATTAGCAGAAGGATGGGGGTGTATGCTTCATGTGTTTGCATTAGTTACTTCTGGGAGTATAGAGGGATATGGGGAAGAGAGTTGAGGGAAAGTGTGCCCTTTTGATTCCATTATTACTTTGTTAGAAATTTTCATAAGAGTTCACATATGTATTTATGTAGTTTTTTTTAAAGGAATTCTGGGTAGTTTAGGGTCTGAATTAGTAGTGAGTAGTTGTAGTGGTAGAAAAAAAAGAGGGGAAATGTATAGGATATCAGCAATTGGAAAATGTTATATGTATGCACAATGTATGAAGTGAATAAGTGCATATGTAGGTATACAGAACAAATATGGAAGAACACCATAAATACAAATAGTGGTATTAGGAGCTAAGAGCCAGGGACTCAATTTTTCTTCTTTTGTATTTGTGTAATATATGAACTTGTTTGCCATAAAAGAGTGAAATCTAGGAGGAAGCTGTTCCATTTCACCCATCCTGGTTTTAGGGATTAGCATGGAGTGAGATAGAGAATAGAAGTAACAGGATAATATCTAGCTTCTTTAACAAATGTCATCTACTACCTATGAAGATATAAGAGCTATGAAGAATGAGCACACTTTCAGCAGTGGCCATCCATCTGACATCACTCTTATCTCTTCAGTGATGAGTCCTTGCCAGAGCCACCTGAATAAATAGAGGCTTCATGGGCTCCTCTGGAAGTGAAAAAAGAAAGATCAAAGTTTCCCACAAACTCCTGGTGAACCTTGTTAAACAGTGGAGTTTTTGCAGCCCAAGGAAGATGTGACTTCCATTTGTCCCTCATGTTCTGAATACTTGCAGTGATTTACAGCATTCATTGCTTCCCTTTGCTGTCAAGAAAATGAAGGAAACACACTTCAGTAGCACTTCTTTGGGTGTACTTATCTCTGGCTACTGCTAGAAATACGTGGTGATCAGGTTCTCCAATTGCCCTGTAAATCAAGCTCTCCGTCAGAATTTCACTTATGTCCTGTGATGTTCTCTTCTCCCCAAGTTATACTAGAATTTGACAGTAACTCACTTCCCTGGTAACCAAAGAAAACCTCCAAACAACAACAACAACAACAACAACAACAACTAACAACAACAAACAACAACAAAAACAAACCCCAAAGTTTTCTTTTGGTTTAAATAATGCTAAATTCCTGGATGGATTTATAATAGGCTGTGGAACAGCCTTGTGACCTTGGCTACATGCTGGTGTGACAATGTTTGAGTCTCTGACAGTCCCTATTCTGCTTTTGGTGCAAAGATGCAAAGAAAAGGATCATGGTTGATTTTGCAAGGTTCTTAAAGTCAGTTATGTAGAGATGGTTGGCTTAAAAGGAAAGGTCTACTGATGTTCTATAACCCCCTCCATTAAAACTAGAGAATAACTTGGCCACTAATGAAAGCACATTCTTTTGAGGAATTTTACTGATATGAAATATAGGTATATGACAAAAATCTTTTGAGCATTGATGGACAACGAGTGTGGGCTGTAAGCCTTCCCAGAGCTCATTCCCTTCTACCCACCCTAGAATTGACAACCCTTGTGATGATCTCAGTGTTTGTGTCCTCCTAATTCCAAATTCATGTGTTGAAACCTTGACTTCCAAGGAGACAAAGCCTATAGAGTAGAATTGATGGCTGCATCAGCTTCTTTGGCGTCTGTGGTCCAATACCTGGAAGAAACAGTCTATGGTTATAAAGACTTATTTTATAATTATTATTACTTTTTTAGTACTGGGGATTGAATCCAGGGCCTGTCACATGCTTGACAAAACTTCGTCACTGAGCTTATTCCTGACCCAAAATGTTTATTTAATTTTTCATTTATTTATTTATTTATTTATTTATTTATTTAGTCAAAGCTTAATGAGCAGAACAATGTAACTAGAGGGGGAGTTGACTCTTGGCAAGCTTTTTTTAGGGACAGGATCTGGGGAGAGAGAGGTAGGGCTTTTACCTAACCATCCCAGACTCTTGGGTATGGGGTGCCAGTTCAAGTCTGGCTACTTTCTTCAGGCATGGGGTGATGTAGGGAAGGGGGGGTCATCCTCAGTGGAAGTTATTTTTAACTCAAGCATTAGGTCCATCATGCCATGGATACAGTCTACTTCATGGCTGTGGAAAAAATGGCATATCACAAGGGATCAGGAAGAAAAAGTGGTGGGGGTCTTAGATTTACAGGATCATAAGTTTCCTCCTATGGAACTTACATTTAATTAGAATTGGATTATTATTGGTTATCTCTATAATGTTGGAGCCACTATTGCAACCCTGGGCATATCTTACTATGTTGGTCATTATTGTAGCATACTGAATTCACAGCTCAGTAAGAGTGTTGATTTTTCTTCCCTTTTAGTCTGGACAGCACTTTCTGGTACTGTGAAAGCTAGCCAGCAGGGAGGAAGCTTCCTGGTCAGTACAAGCTTGATTTCTCTATGTCCTGTGACCAAAGCATGTGATATCTTCAGGACTTTACCATCTAGTTATGGTGGACAACCTGTATTGTTTTGAGGGTCTCCAGGATACCCCTGACCAAAAAACGGGAGAGAAAATATTCCACATCTGGAACTGGGCTTTTTATTTGACAATTCAGGACTCTTGGGAAGAACATTATAGCTGTGTGGGACAGCTCCAATTAAACTCCTTAGAGACTGATGGGGGAGAGCTCAGCCCATTGTGAGTAGTGGTCCTGGTGGTCTTGAGTTCTCTAAGAAAGCAGGCTGAGCAAGCCACAGGGTTCAACTCATACTTCTCCGTGGCCTTGGCATCAGATTTTGCCTGTAAGTTCCTGTCTTATTTGAGTTCCTGTTCCCACTGCCTTCAATGATGAATTGTGATATGGAAGTATAAGACAAATAAACCCTTTCTTTTCCAAATTGTTTTTGGTCATGATATTTCATCACAGAAACAGCAACAGGTTTCAAGATACCACTCACATGTTTATTGTACCATCACAGTAACAAGATATGGAATTAACCTATATATTCATTGGTAGGTGAATGGATAAGAATATGTGGTATAATCTTTTCTCTTTTATAAATAAAATGGGATAGTATTCAGTCATACTGTCATTTACAAGAAGGTATTTGATATTTCTTCCTTCCTTCTATCTTTCCTTCTTTCCTTTCTTTCTCTTCTTTCTTTGTTGCAGGTCATTTTATCTGGTCTCCTTGGGGTAGGGGGTGAGAAGGCTCAGAGTTAAACACTCAAGTGAGAAACCAACATTGATTTGTTTAAAACAAATGGCAGACCACAGACTTATTTATTGTGGTTATGGAGCAAACCTACGCCCACCCTCCTAATTTCTCATTGTCTGTCAGCCATGTCCTTGGCTGTGTTAGTTCTCTTTCATTGGCTTCTAGCATCTCCATGATCATGCATTACCAATCACCAGGCACAGCAGACTCCAAGCTGGCTCAGCAGAAGCAGCCAGTATGCATGTTTTAGACACACTACCTGGAACAGGGCAACTGTGTCCCCACCAACCCAGCTGGCTGCATTCCTCCTACAGTAGGGTATTCTTTTCTTCATTGTGTTGACACGATTTCTAATAAAGCAACTTAAGGGAGAAAGGGTTAACTTGGAGTTCACAGTTTGAAGGGAAACAGTCCACGATGACAGGGAATCTAGGGTGGAAGAAACTTGACCACATTGTGTCTACAGGCAGGAAGTAGAGAGAAATGAATTCTGGTGCTCTGCTGGCTTTTACCCTTTTTCCTTTTCATTCTGTATTTGCCTCCAGGCTGTAGGAAGCTAAGGGTAAGAAGTCCTTCCTCCTCAGCTATATCTTTCAGGAAACTCCCAAAGGCATGTCTACAAGTGTGTCTCCTAGGTGATCTCCAATCCAGTCAAATTGACAATAAAGACTAAATGTCACAAATGGTAGCATTGCTTGTATCCTTGGATTGATAATTTGCATGTGAAGGACTGGCCAATGTCTGGATGACCTTGATGGACTGGCTTCAGAGAGACATGTCCCTGCCCTGAGTAGGCTCCGAGGATACATACAGGATTTGGCTGGCTCTTTGTTTCTGGGCTTTTTGTGAGGCAAGCACTATTGTGGCCAGAGTGCATAGCTAGAAGCTGTTTGCATCATGGTGGATAGAAGGCAGAGAAAGAAGGCACTCCATGGCTTTTTATTGGAGAACTTAATCTATTATATCCAGAATGATTATATGTAGATTGGGATTTCCCACAGCGATCCTGCTTTCTGGACCCCTTTCTCCTTTGCTGTCTGGTTTGGTGGCTTTCTACAGTGCACTATAGGTCTCTGTATTGTGGTTACTAGGAAGCTTACACAAGACATCTTAGATGTAAAGCAGGCTACTACTTCAAACTGCTAGCAGCTTGACTCTGTATTCAACTGCATGCTTTTGCTCTCCATTATATTTTTGTTGTTGTTTTCAAGACAGGGTTTCTCTGT
Source organism: Sigmodon hispidus (assembly GCA_004025045.1). Taxonomy (NCBI): domain Eukaryota; kingdom Metazoa; phylum Chordata; class Mammalia; order Rodentia; family Cricetidae; genus Sigmodon; species Sigmodon hispidus. The sequence goes on from PVIH01009528.1 coordinate 56,732, forward strand.
GTATCAGCACTTATTATCCTGGAACTCACTTTGTAGACCAGGCTGGTCTTGAACTCACAGAGATCCCACTGTACATTTTTAATGTCAAGATTTGCATCATCTCAGAATTTAAAACCCTTAGAACTTATTTTGGCTGTGGTTTATAGTGGTTTTGTTTTTTAATCTTCACAGTGGCCTTGGCCACCATTCTTAACACCATTTTAATCATTATTATTCTGTAAATAAAGCTATGAGTTTCATATAAGTTATTAATAAGAATTATTTAATTTTAGCTTCAAAAAAAGTAATTACCCATTACTAATTTCTGTAAGGTAGTTCTTTGAACTCTAAGCCTTTCTTTGTCTGGGAGAATTTTTATTTACTGAGTGACATTTTAATATCTTTTTAAGTGACAGTGTAACTGAAGATGTTACTGGTTGACTTGACTTTCTCTTGAGAATTCTGCTTGTTGCTGAATTGAAATTTCCTGATAGGTCATAATTTTTTTCTAACAACAAAGAAACATTGACTTTTTTAATATCAGTTTTTAAAATATTGAAGCAGCTAGCTAATGTGGGCTCTTAGAATAAGAGTTTATTCGAGGGCTTTTAATGATATAAGATGGTTTAACATATAATGAACTGTGCATTAATCACATAAACCAATAAAGTATTTTAAATAATACTGACAAGAGCAAAATAATCATATTTCACAAGTTATTTTGAAAATATGTAAACATATATAGGCCTAATCAGAAAAATGTACTTCTCCCCAGAAATTACATCAGAGGCATTTAAACTCAGAACCTGTGTATAGGAAACAGTTAAAACTCTACCAGCAATTTAAATCCTTGTCTGTGCTTTTACTAGGTAACACAAAAGGAGGACATTTTTTTAGCTTCCTGTACTAAAGGTCATTAGTATTTGTTTTATTTATTTAACTTCTTTATTGAGTTTCACATCATGCACCCCAATTCTGCTTACTTCTTGCTCCCCCTCATCCCTGCTGAGCCCCCAAAGAAAACAAAACAAAGTAAGCAAGCAAACAAAAGCAGAACCAAAAACCTTCCCCAAACCAAACCAAACCAAACCAAAACCACCACCGCCGCCGCCGCCGCCGCCGCCACCACCACCACCGAATCTCCTTGCTTCTCTTCTCTCCTGCCTGTCCGACACCTCTTCATTTATCCTGGTGGCAAATGTCATGGGTTTCTTATCTCTCATGGCTCTCAAACATGCTTTCTTTGTGTTTGCTTTTATGTTTCTCAGCACTAAGGGTGAACCTAGAGCCTCACATGTGTAAAGCAAGAGCTCTACTACTGAGCTATATCCTCACCCCTGCCCCTGACTTTAGACAGCTTATGTAGTTTGTTGAATTGCTAAATTTGGTTGGAGAGCTTTATACACTTCTTATATATCAATATTGTTATATATTCCTGGACTTGGGAAGTTTTGAGCCTTCCCCCTGTTTTCTTCATCTATTTCTTTCTCATCTGTTGTTCCTGTTTGGGATTGTTAGTTGTCTTGGTGGTGTTTAGTAATTCCTGCAGGCTTTTGCTATGATCTAGGTGTGGCTTGAGCTCCCAAAACTCATTCTAAGGCTTATTTTCTGAATGCAGTTGTGCCAGGAAGCAGTGCTTTGGGGAAGTGATTAGGACATAAAGATATTGGTCAGTGTTCTTGTAACGAGGTGGGGATAAGGACAGTGAGACTTGGTTGGGTCTTTCAGGTATAGACTTGGTTTCATGGGACTGGGGTAGTTGTGAGAGCAAGAGGTTATAAAGCAAGTTTACAGAGGATGTTTCAGCATCTCTCACAGGAGCCTGCCTACTACTGAGCCGTGAGTTCCCTCCATGAGCCTCTGTCTACCATGTTAGGAAGTAACATGAGTCCTACATCAGCCTAAGGTTAAACTTCCATACCTATGAGTTTGGTAAATATCTTTTATTTCTATCTTAACATGCATCATGTTATTAAGATTTTAGAGCAGTACAAAATGGATTTAGGCAGCTTATTAACATTATTTTTCTTATGTGACTAGATAAGTTCCAAAATTCAGTTTTTGTGTTTACTTGTTCTTTCTTTTGTTTGATTACTGTTAAGTTCAGTCATATTGTCTTCATCTCCAGGCTTTCTGTTTAAGAAAATTATTTTCTATTTATTTGTCTGCTACTTTTTGTTGTGTATTTTTTCCAATTTATTTTCATTATTTTAAAGATTTGTTTTAAGTGTGTGTGTATGTATGCATATGTGTGTGTATGTATGCATATGTGTGTATGTATGTGTGTGTATGTATGCATATGTGTGTATGTATGTATATATGTGTGTATGTATGATATGCGTATGTATGTATGTATGTGTGTGTGTAGGTATGCCTATGTATATATGTGTGTGTGTTTGCATGCATATGTGCATGCATGCTTGTGTATATGAACATCCATGAGGCCAGCAAAGGACATTGGGTCTCTGGGCTGGAATTATAGTTGGTTGTGAGCTGCCATGTTGATGATGGTACTAAACCTGGGTCCTCTGCAAAAGCAGTGAGTGAGTGCTCTTGTCCACTGATCTGTCTCTCCTGTCTTAACTTTGGGCTTTTAAACTGACAGAATTGTTAAAAACTATGGGGCCTTTTGAAATTTGCTTGTATTTTTCATTATTAGATGAATGTGAGACTTTGAGGAGAAAGGGTATATAAGGTTATTAAAGGATGTGTTTGGGTGTCAGGTTGACAAGGATGGATTGATGATGGTTAGGCTCAGTTGTTAATTTGATGATATCTAGAGTCACCTTGGAGACAGACCTTTGGACGTGTCTTTTGGAATGATCTTGTTTAAGTTAATTGAAGCGAAAAGGCTTGGCCACTGTGGGTGGTACCATTCTCTTGTAAGGGATGAAGAGAGAGAGAGAGAGAGAGAGAGAGAGAGAGAGAGAGAGAGAGAGAGAGAGAGAGCTAGTAAAAACATGTTTTGTTTTTTTGTTGATTTGATTTCCCTCCCTCTTATAATAGACTTAACCTAGACCTAACCTTAAACTGTGTGTGACGGACTGCCTCAAGCCTCTGCTGATTCTCCTCCTATAACCGGCTTAACTGTGAACTGTGAACCAGAGCAGACTCCTGCTTTACATTACTTTTGTTAAGATGTTTTTTGTTTTTTTTGTTTTTTTATCACAGCAACAAAGAAGTAACTAAGACAACAACCCACTAGAAAATTAATGAGATTTGAATATTGAGCTTTCCACTACTGCTTGCCTGTGGCTTTTGATGAAAATACAATTTTGAAATTTATTGTGTTTTTTTTTATAGTATGCTTAATATGAGTCTAATTAGAAGGAAACAATATGAAAAAAAAATCAGAATGTAGGGCACTCAACAAGACCTAAGCTTTATAGCTCTCAAATTGGCAATTAGCCCCCTCCCCAGGCGTATGACATTCTGCATTTTAAAAAGACAATGACAATCAAAAACACTTTGTTATTCTTAATATTTACTTTTCACGAGAAAAATACTAGAAAAAACTATGAAGGATGCTTAGAAAAAAGTTGAATATGGAACACACATTAAGTAATACAATAGTAACGTTAAATTTATTTTTTGTACAATGCTTTATAAGGTAATTTTCATGCAAGTATATGATGCACTTTGAGCACATTCCCTCCGTTTGATGCCTTGTAACTACATTCTCCATCTCTTCAAAGGTGATTTTCTTTTGCTGATTGATGATCTCATTTTTTTCCATTTAAAAATTTTGAATTGTCATATAATAATTGTACACATTTAATAGATATATTGTGATTTTTCAGGGTACCTATATAGGGTTTATGGATCCTATCAGGATCATTAGCATTTTGATCCTCAAATGGTCACCATTAATTTAGAGCTGACTTACTCTTAGTTCACTGTAAAATCCATGTTGTCATAGATTAATGTGCTGCAGAACACTGGAAATTATTTGTCAATGGTGATTCCATTGTCTGCTCTTCCTTCAGGCTTCTTCTGGGTCCTCACTGTTCTATCCCCCCCTTTGATAATATATCAACATCTTTAGATTCTTCATATGAGTGAGAACTTATATTTGTCTGGGCCTGGCTTATTTCACTTTGAGGTCATCAAAGTTGTCATAAATGACAGAGTTTCAGTCATTTTTATGTCTGAATTGAATTCCATTGTGTATACACACACACACACACACACATACACATACACTATGTTTTTTCATACATCCTTTGGCTACTGACTGACACCTGGGTTGAGTCTGTACCTTGACTATGGTGAGTAGTGTTACCATGGGTGGGGGAGTTCAAGTACTTTGCTGTGTTAATTTTACTTCATATATAGCCCATAAGTAGAATTGCTGAATTATATGATTATTCTACTTTACTTTTCCGAGAAAGTTCATCACAATTATTTTAATACATATTCCTACAAACAGGGTGTAGGAGTTTCTCTTTCTTCACACCCTACCCAGCATCTGTCCTTTTATTGATAACCATTCTAGCTGCTTCTCTTTAATTGTGGCTAATTACCAGTGTGATTTCTGATTCTTTCATTTTCTGGTGTCTTTTATGATATTCAGGAGTAAGTTTCAAGCATTCCTTGGATTTATGGATCTAGAGCCAAGAGGATGGGTCTGAGTTGGACATAAAATATATGAATTATTTTCAAATATAAATAAGTTATTTCTCTTGGCTGAATGGGATCACCTAAGAGAACAGAGAGTGTGAAAGAGACAGGGCTGTATTTCAACTGCTGAGTAATAAAACATTAATTTTCTCGACAGAGCAGGATGAGCCAGAAAGAGGAAACACTGTAACATGGACACAAGGGAAAGAGACTGTCTCAGGAGAGGAAGGCAGATATGACAAATGATGCCCAGATTCCAGAAACAGAAGAGGAATAAGTACATCATTCTGGCTTACCCAGACAGAAGCCATTGCTGACTTTAGTCCTCATTATTATTATTATTGTAGATTGTTGGGGTGAAAGTCAAATGTCATTGGGTTAAAATGGGAATATGCAGTAAAAGAACAGAGGTTGGGAATATAGACTTTCAAATGCAGATTGTGACTAAAAGGATGTGGTAGACTTAACTTTAAAATAGTTCAGTGGCCTTCTGGTAATGACTACATTAGATAAACCTGCCCCCATAAGGTAGGTGGTAACCTGAAAAGATATTTTAATCTAATTAATGGCCCTGTTAATCTATAAGAGAGCTCTAGAGACACAAAAAGGCCACTCCTTGGGTACAATTGCTCCAAGCTGTGAGTTGAATATTTAGGACTAACTTTTTTCTCTCTCAAGGCATTTGCTTATTTCATATTTCCATATAAAGAAATGAGCAGAGATCTTTTTTCTATTTTATTTTAATTTTGTTTTTTAATTTTTTTAATACCCTGTACTGCTCCCTTTCTCGCCCTTTCTCCCAGTCCTCCCCCAGCCAGCCCCTCCCCACCCCTTCACTCCCCAGAGAGCGCAAGGAATCCCAAGGTGAGTCAGTTCAGTCTGGTATGTCCAGTTGAGGTAGGAGTGAGCCCCTCCCCCAAGTATCAAAGCAGAGAAAAGTGTTTTTCTGGTAGGCATGGGCTTCAAGGAGCCAGTTCATGGACCCAGGATAGACTCTGGTCTGATGGCAAGAGGCTCCAGAAACTGCCCAAGCCTTTCAACTGTCATCTACATTCATGCGGTCCAGATCGGTTCCATGAAGGTTCATCAGCTCTTGTTTCAGAGTCCAGTAGAGATTTTTGAAAGAGATTTATGGAACTCCAGCAAATGATATTTTTTTTCAATGAAGCATTATATATCTGGGATGTAGTCATTGTATGAATGAGGCTGATGTGAAACACAAATTCTAGTTGGTATTTAATAAAAACTCAGAGCCAGATATTGGGGAAAAGCTGGAATATCAGAGAGAGGAAACAGACCACAGTCAAATCTCATGCACACAGCCAACATCTCAGGGTAAAAGCTATCTTCAGGGTCCTCAGCCTGGCTACTTCTACAGAATCCCACAATGTCTGCCTATGCCTGCCTTAAATATCTTCTCTGCCCAGTTGTTTAGTTCAACTGGCATGAGAAGTTAGGATTAAAGGTGTGAGCTACTACTCTTTGGTTTTTAGGCCTTGAACTCACAGAAACACAGAAAGATCTCCCTGGAGTTATAGGATTAAAGGTGTGAATTTCCAACTGTCATTCCAGTGCTGGGACTAATCCTAACCCTAACCCTAACCCTAACCCTCCCCTTGAGGCTCCATATATTGTCTCTGTCAGTGGACACTTGCCTATCCTTGGAGGGCTTAGTTTCTTTTCCAAATGGTTTTCAGGTGGCTGTTGATTTAGTGAGCTCCCCAGAGCTCCAGCCAGCCATCACTGTGAGAATTTTCCCCATAGTCCCTATCCCCTTGCTCATATAGAGTCTCCTCCCCTGCTGTCAGCTGGACCAGAGACTCAGCCCAATGCTCAGCCATGTATCCTTGCCTCTATTCATTGTTGGATGTAAATTCTGTGATGGCACTTGGGGTGGTTATTCATTTGATTATGGGGGAAGTCCTGTTTAGGAAACACCTTCGATAATGGTTGGAGACCTAGCCAGGGACATCCTGTGAGTTCTTGAAGGTTTCCCTAGGACCCGGTCTTTTCCAAACCCACATTATCTTCCTCTATTAAGATCCCCATCTCTTTTTTTTCCTCTCCCTCCTTGTTGATCCTTTTACTCAATCATCTCCTTCTCTCGTGATTTGTTTCCACCTCTTCTTGGTTGCAACCCGTTATGCTCCCAATTACCTAAGGAGATCTTCTCTATTTTCTCTTCCTAGGAGACTCCCTGGAAGTCTCTCTTAAGTTCTTTCTAATCCCAAGATGTTCAGGAGTTGTGGTTTGTAGCTTGGGTGTTCTTTGCTTTTTGTTTAAAGTCCACTAATGAGTGAATATATTCTGTGCTTATCTTTCTGCCTGCGAATTTTAGTATAACATTTTTTTTTTTTTTACTGCTGAGTAGTATTCCACTGTGTAGATGTACCACACTTTGTTAATCCATTCTTCAGTTGAGAGGCATCTAGGTTGTTTCCAAGTTATTGCTATTACAAGTAATGCTCCTATGAACATAGTTGAGCTAGTGATTTGGGGTGCAAATGTGTGTCTTTAGGGTATATGCCCAATAGCGGTATTGCTGAATCCTTAGGGAGATTGATTTCTAGTTTTCTGAGAAACAGCCATACTGCATTCCAGAGTGGTTGAACAAGTTTACACTCCCACCAACAATGGAGGAGTGTTCCTCATTTTCTCCAGCATAGGCTGGCATCTGTGTTTTTGATCTTAGCCATTGTGACAGGTGTAAGGTGGTATTTCAAAGTTGTTTTGATTTTCATTTCTCTGATGGCTAAAGATATTGAGCATTTTTTCAAGTGTCTTTTAGCATTTTTCTTATGCTGAGAATTCCCTTTTTTAGTTCTGAACCTCATTTTTAATTGGGTTACTTAGGGTTTTGGGCTCTAGTTTCTTGATTTCTCTATATATTTTAGAGATCAATCCTCTGTCACTTGTAGGGTTGGTAAAAATCTTTTCCCATTCTGCAGGCTGTCGTTTTGTCTTATTGCCTGTGTCCTTGGCCTTACAGAAGCTTCTCAGTTTCAGGGGGTCCCACTTATTGATTGTTTTTCTTAGTGTCTGTGCCACTGGTGTTATATTTAGGAAGTGGTCACCTGTGCCATAAAACATACAGAACAAAGAAAAAATGTTAAAAGCTGCAAAGGAAAAGAGCCAACTTACCAAAAAGACAAGCCTATCAGAATAATACCAGACAGTTCAATGGAAACAATGAAAGTAAGAAGGTCTTGGTCAGAAGTTATACAGACGCTAAAAGAGCATGGCTGCCAATCCATACTACTATACCCAGAAAAACTATCAATCACCATATATGGAATAAACAAGGTATTTCATGACAAAATCAGATTTAAACAATACCTATCCACAAATCTGGCCCTACAGAAAGCACTAGAGGGAAAACTCCAACCTAAGAATCCCAGATACACCCATGAAACCACAAATAATTGATAATCCCACAGAAGAAAAGCCCAAAGAAAGGAAATACATATAAGCACCACCAAAAATAACAGGAAATATCAATCAGTGGTCACGAATATGTTGGATTATTCACGTCTTGTTGTTGTAGGATGGCTTGGCTCTTGTAATGCATGTTGCCATTTTTGTTATTGATTCTGTTCTTACACTGGTGTTTAGGCAATTAAATATGGGGTACTAATTATTCTAGATGTTGATTCTTGCATTTGTCTTCATTGGATGGGTGTTTTGTTCATATGTTTCTTTTTGTCTGGTCTTCTGGTGTGTCTAGTGTGTCTTCAGGTCCAGTAGAATTTCCTCTTTGGGTTTTTTGGGGCTAGGAGTCCCTAGATCAGGCCTAGCCCCTGGTAAAGTTAAAGTCTTCTGAAGGTGTAGACCAGAATATGGAGCCCAGGGGATGGGATATCTTACCTGTGGTCCTTAGGACCACTCTGGCCTCTTGTAATGCTTCTGGGAATTTGGGCCTTAGTTTGGATCCCAGAGGAGGAGTTACAGTCTGTGATTTCTGAGCAGGCTTTAAGGAGTGTTAGCTAGAGGTGGGCAGTATCTTACTTGGCCTGCCATAGGTCTGCTGGGGCTCTGGGCCCAAAGATGTAGCCCAGGGACTGATTTTTTTTTAATATGAAAAAGATGTAAACTTCTTTTTAGATGAGTTAAATGCTCTAAATCAGGAGGATGAGGTGACAAAGCTACTTGAAGTGGATGTAAAGAGAAGGCAGTCATGGCACTGACCTCCTCTGTGGCTTACAGACACTGGACAGTTGTTACAGATTATCAGTCTTTTTTGTTTGCTTTCTCTTCCTCATTGGATAGATGTATGTTTGTTTACTTTTGTTGAAAAGTTATATGTTTCTGCTTTATCTTTCAGTAGTAAGGTGTCTTCTCTATAAAATTTATGTTTCTCTCAATTTTTCTCATTTTTCTCAATTTAAATAGTTTTAAAATTTTTTTAAAAAAATTTTCTAGTTTGGAAGCCATGCTCTTTTAGTGTCTGTATAACTTCTGACCAAGCCCTTCTAGCTTTCATCGTTTCCATTGAATAGTCAGGCATTATTCTGATGGGCCTGCCTTTATATGTGAGACGGCCCTTTTCTTTTGCAGCTCCTAAAATTTTTTCTTTGTTCTGTATGTTTTGTGGCTTGATTATAATGTGGCGTGCTGACTTTTTTTGGGGGTCATATCTATTTGGTGTTCTGTAAGCTTCTTGTATCTCTATAGGCATATCCTTCTTCAGGTTAGGGAAGTTTTCTTCTATGATTTTATTGAAAACATTACCTGTGCCTTTGAGCTGGTATTCTTCTCCTTCTTCTATTCCTATTATTCTCAGATTAGGTCTTTTCATGGTATCCCAGATTTCCTGAACATTTTGAGTTATGACTTTTTTCGTTTTACTATTTTCTTTGACTGATATATCTATTTGAGCTACTGAGTCTTCCACTTCAGAGATTCTATCTTCCATCTCTTGAACTCTGTTTGTTATACTTGTATCTGTGGTTCCAGCTTTTTTCTTCAGATTTTCTATTTCCATCTTTGCCTCATTTTGTGCCTTTTTTATTGCTTCTATTTCAGCTTTTAGTTCCTGGCATGTTTCTTTCATAGATTTGTTCATCTCTTCCAATTTTTTGTTTGTATTTTCTATTTCTTTAAGGCTATTTTTCATAGCTTCTTTGAGAGCTTTGATGATCATCAAAAAGGGTTTTTTGGTGTTGCTTCCTTCTGTTTCCTCTTCATTGCTCAGTTCAGGTCTTGTATTTGTAAGATCGCCACTTTCTTCGGGAGTTACCTTGTTGTTCTTTGCATTATTATGTAAGGTTTTTCACTGACGTTTGCCCATGGCTTCAGTGGTTCACGATTAGGTGGCTCTTGGTCAGTTGTGGCACTCAGGCTTCTGTGCCTCCTGTCACCTCTCTGGGCGGGGTCTGAGTCTGTCCTACAGGGACCCCAGTCGTTATCTGTTCACTCAGTTGGAGGTGGAGGTGGGTAGCCCTGCAAATTTCCTCAGCAGGAGCTGGGGATATGGTGACAGGCAGACTTTATCTGCACCTGCTACAGAGTGCGCTGGGACTCACTCTGCAGACAGCACCCAGTCCTGGAAGCAGAACCAGAACCGATGGGAGCTCAACTCTCCCTCCCTGGCTGGAATATAGGCGCTTGGGCCTGGTGACCCCTCCTCACCTCTGGGCGGGGTCTGAGTCTGTCCTTCAGGGACCCCAGTCGTTATCTGTTCACTCCGTTGGAGGTGGAGGTGGGTAGCCCTGCAAATTCCCTCAGCAGCAGCTGGGGGTATGGTGACAGGCAGACTTTGTCTGCACCTGCTACAGAGTGTGCTGGGACTCGCTCTGTAGACAGCACCTGCTCCTGGAAGCGGAACCAGAACCAATGGGACATGCACTGCCCATCAAAATCCCAACACAATATTTTTTGGACCTTGAAAGAACAATACTCAATTTCATTTGGAATAACAGGAAAGCCAGGATTGCCAAAACAATTTTACTCAACACAAGAACCTCAGGAGGTATCACCATCCCTGACTTTAAGTTATACTGTAGAGCTACAGTAATAAAAACAGCCTGGTACTGACATAAAAACAGACTTGTGGACCAATGGAATAGAATTGAGGATTCAGACATTAACCCCAAAACCTATGAACACCTGATCTTTAACAAAGAGGCCCAAAACATTCAATGGAAAAAAGATAGTATATTTATAGATCCGAGCCTGTCACCCTGCACAAAACTCAAATCCAAGTGGATCAAAGACCTCAACTTAATCCCAACCACTTTGAACTTGATAGAAGAGAAAGTGGGAAATACACTTCTACAAGTTGGCACAGGCCACCACTTCCTAAATATAACACCAGTGGCACAGACACTAAGACCAACAATCAATAAGTGGGATCTCCTGAAGCTAGGAAGCTTCTGCAAAGCCAAGGACACTGTCAATAGGACAAAACGACAGTCTACAGAATGGGAAAAGACTTTCACCCACCCTACAAGTCATAGAAGACTGATCTCTAATATATATAAAGAGCTCAAGAATCTAGAGCCCAAAACCTTGAATAACCCAATCAAAAAATGGAGTACAGATCTAAAAAGGGAATTCTCAGCAGAGGAACTACGAATGGCTGAAAGGCACCTGAAAAAGAGCTCATCATCTTTAGCCATCAGAGAAATGCAAATCAAAACAACTTTGAGATACCACCTAACACCTGTTAGATTGGCTAAGATAAAAGGCACAGATGACAGCCTATGTTGGAGAGGATGCAGAGCTAGGGGAACACTCCTCCATTGTTGGTGGGAGTGTAAGCTTGTTCAGCCACTTTGGAATGCAATATGTCAGTTTCTCAGAAAGTTGAGAATCAATCTCCCCAAGGACCCAGCCATACCACTTCTGGGTGTATACCCTAAAGAGGCACATTCACACTCCAAAGGTATTAGCTCAACTATGTTCATAGCACCATTATTTGTAATAGCAAGAACCTGGAAACAACCTAGATGTCCCTCAACTGAAGAATGGTTTAACAAACTGTGGTACATCTACACAATGGAATACTACCCAGCAGTAAGAAAAAATGATATCCTAAAATTCGCAGGCAAATGTATGGATTTGGAGAATATCCTCCTGAGCGAGGTATCACAATCTCAGAAAGATAAGCAGGGGATGTACTCACTCATTAGTGGTCTCTAAACAAACAAACAAGAAAAAAAGCCAAGCATGCCCAAGCTGCAAACTACAACCACTGAACAGCTTGGGATCAGAAAAACCCTGGACTGACCCTTCGGATCCCACTCCAACTATAGGCATACCAGACTCATTCTTGAGGGAGGGGGGACAAAACTGGATTTGCCAGGGTTGGAGACTGATCCAAGCATTTTTGGGTCAGTGGGACCATAGGACTGTCTGCTGCCTGCCCAGGGAGGGGATGGGGAGATGTGGAGAAGAAAAATGACCTGATGTGGTGGGGGGGGAAGGGACCTTGAATAAGGATATACAGGGATGGAAAAAAAATTCAGAGAGAAAACTGAACACATAGTAAATATATGTGTAGCAATGTTATTTGGATTATCACCCTTGATAAGTCATGCTTATGATTTTTATCTTCTTTATAGTTATTGTTAACTTATCAGCATTTTAAATTCATTTTTCTGTTTTTCTTGATAAATAAAGAAGGAAAAAAAATGAACATAAATGTAGCACATAGCACAGGAACTCCAGGCCTCTATCCATGGGATGGAAACTGTAGGGAGCTGCGTTGTACCACGCCCTAAAGGTGGTGCTGGTTTCCGCCTTCCACCTTTTCTGAAGGTGAGTGCTCTCGGGAGTAAGCAACTCCTTATTGGCTGTAGGCAAGGATGGTGTCTTGCTTCTGGCTCCTGGGGACCTATGGGCAATGGTATTGGAAGCCCAGAGGGTATTTAGTCACCAGCGGACTTCCCCCCCTGGGGTAGTCTGAGAGTGACAGTGAGAGTGAGTGAGTGAGTGAGTGACAATAAGATAATTAAAGGCCCGAATAAACTGCAAAGAGAAGGATCCAGTGTTGCGTGTTCCTTGTTGGCGAGGTGGCATGCGACAGGAAACAAAAGAATTGTCTGCTGTAGATTTATAAGTGCATGTTCATAATATCTGAAATGTGTCATTACCTACAGACCAACTAAATTTTAAATAAATAAGCAAACTGTGATATGAATATATATTAAGATATTACTCAGAAATTAAAAACTAATAGAAATATATTCATATTTCAACAACAGATATTAAAAGTATTGTGCTAGGGGAAAGAAGTCAGTAAAAATTTTTTTCAATATATGCACACTATTTACATGATTTTCCTTTTTTCCCTCTTATTTCCAACACCTTCTTATTCCTCTTTCTCCCTTTCAAATTTGTGGCATCTTTTTTTTTTTCTTTAACTATTATACACACTCACATACACAAATTTACAAATACAACCTGCTGAGTTCATCTAATGTTATTCATGTGTGTGTTTTTAGATTTGGTATTGAATAACCAGTTAGGGAGCTCATCCCTGGGGAAGCCTGATTTTCCTTCTCTCAGCACTAATTAATTGCCATAGCCCATTGTTTGGGGGTTGGGCCCTATGAGAATCTCCCTTCTATGTTGGCATGTCAGCTGGTTTGCCATTGTTGAGGTTTTTTCTAAGTGAGCATATTGTTGGGATTTGTTGGGTGCAGTTTTTCTGTCACACATAGCAGACAATATCGTGCAGTGGATTTTCTGGTTCTTGGGCACTTATACTCTTTCTAGTTTCTCTTTCTCACTGTCACTTGATCTTTAAACATAGGAGTAGTATTGTGTTGGGTCATTATTGTAGTTCATGGAGTTCACAACTGAGTAAGGCAGGTGATGGCTACCCACCTCCCAGCAATCCACATAGTGCCTTCAAGGATTATGAAAACTAGTCAGCAGGAAGAATACAGTTTTCTGGTCAGTATCAACTTGATTGCTTCATGTCCTGTGAACAAACTGTGTAGTTTCTTCAACCAAGAGCAGCATTAATTTCTGAGTTTACCAATATTTACATGATCCTTAAAATAGACATTCTTATATTTATTCTTAGACTTTTGTGTCTTTAGCTGACTGTACATTATTCATATTATTTAGAATTTCACTCTTGGTTGATTATAGGCATATTTTTTTTTCTGTAGTCCTTTAAAACTGGGCAGTGATACATCTCACTAAGAATTTGGTACCCTATTACTTCCTGTACATCCCATACATCTGAATCACCCTTACACTGATATAGGCTTGTAGCAAGTCTTTGTTAGCTGAGTGCTTGAACACCTTTTATTAAGCTCTCAGCTTTGAATGCCAAAATGTTTTTTCAATAATTTAAAAATATTTCTCCGTTGATTTCTTGAATATAGTGTTAGGCTGGATATAGTGAGGGGTGACACATGATATGTTTCTTTATCAATTTTCTGATTTTTTCTTTATGGCAGCATTTAGGCATTTTAAAAAAGTCTTTAATTTGCCCCTATGTTGAGGCATACTTTTTCTTATATGTCTTATTTGTCATTCTTTTATATTATTTTGTTTTCTTGTACTTCCAAGTAGTTATCTCCATTATTCCTTTAAAAAGGTAGAAGATGTATTTAATTTTGACCATGTGTATGCAAACGTGTCTATGTGAGGATATGTGCATGTGAGTTCAGGTACCTGCAGAGACCAGAAGAGGGTGTCAGGTTTCCTGCAGTTGGCCAACTGTATGTCAAGCAATTGTATGCTGCCCGAAGTGGATTCCAGAAAAAGAACTCAGGTTTCCTGCAGGAGTGTTGAGTTCTCCAAACCACAGAGTGCCTTTCTTGACCCCTCCAGATGTTTTTCTCCTCTATTTTGTCTTTCTCTCTGGAAGTCTAGCTGTCTAGGCACAGGCAGGTTTTTCATCTTCTTGTTTTTTAAGATGCTCTTTCATATTCTATTTCTTTTCCTGCCTCCCGGAGAGTCACTCAGTTTGTAAGTTACAATTTTACTCATCAGCTATACTTACAAGCTGCTCATCTCTCTCTGGGTTTACAAGATCCCTGTTGTGATCATTTCTTGGATAGTATGTGGTTGGTAGGAGTTAAGGCAGATGTAGAGGATAACTCCAGGACAGAGCCTCAGGCAGGGCAGAGCCAGTATTTAACACTCCTGTTATCCTTTCAGAGGGCAACTCCTCATGTCAGATTTAACTTTCAAATCCCATGGGGAGACAGTACTTGCCAAAGCAGCCTGTTAGAGTGGTACCCGAAGTCCTGGGTAACTGGAAAGGTTGTTTGCAGGTCACCTACTCAGCCATACCTAGTAGGGAATACCTTTAAGTAAATTTTGTTTGAAAAATGTCATAATAAAACCGAGCATTTTGTATCCTAAAAGAAATAAATTTAAAGGGATTAATAAGATGGTTCAATGGTTAAGAGCACTGACTGTTCTTATAGAGTTCCCAGGTTCACTTTCCAGCACCCTCATGGTGGTTCACAGCTGTCTGTAACTTCAGTTCCGAGGGACCTGACATTCTCTTCTGGCCTCTGTGAATACCAAGCAGGCAAGTGACGCACAGACTTACATACAGGCAAAACACCCATGTGCAGAAAATAGAAATAAATGTCTTAAAAATAGAAATAAAAATAGGAATGAATTTTAAGTATACACCAATAAAACAGGTGCATTCCTGAAACCCCAGCACTTTGTAAGCCTAACTTGGGCTTTCTACCAGTTTCAAGCTAGCCTGGACTAAGTAGTAAGAACTTTTCTCAAAACATCAGATTGATTAGCATTTGGAAAGGCAGTGTGGCTCAGTGAAAGGGTCAAAATGTTATCTGGTTTAAGAATCCCAATGACTTCCAGAAAATCTGTAGGCTCAGGTGCTTTATGAAAATTACCAAAATATAACTTTATAAAAGGCTCTGTTCCTTGGCAGGGGTTGGCCAACCTTTCTGTGAAGGGATAGTTAAGTTTTTCCTAGCTTTATGGGTTTCTACAACTTGATTCTGGTACTAAAACAAAGGCAATCAAGAACAACATAGAAGAATGGACAGAGCTGTCTTCCAGCAAATCTTTCCTTAGAAACTAAGAGCAGCTTCTTTGGCGCTACCTTCGAGGTGGCTGCCATCTCTTCTGTGGCATCATGGCTGCCCTATGGCCTCTGGTGAAACCCAAGATCCTCAAAAAAAAGGACCAAGAAGTTCATCAGGCACCAGTCAGATCGATATGTCAAAATTAAGCAAAACTGGTAGAAACCCAGTGGTATCAACAAGGGTGCGGAGAATATTCAAGGGCCAGATCCTAATGCCCAACATTTGTTACGGGAGCAGCAAGCAAACCAAGCACATGCTGCCTAGCAGCTTCTGGAAGTTTCTGTTTCACAATGTCAAGGAGCTGAAAGTGCTGCTGATGTGTAATAAATCTTATTGTGCTAAGATTGCTCACAACGTTTCCTCAAAAAAGCCATCGTAGAAAGAGCCGCACGGCTGACCACCAGAGTCACCAATCCCAACGCCAGGCAACGCAGCAAAGAAAATGAGTAGATGGCTTGTGTGCATGTTTTATTTGTGTTTAAATAAAACCAAAAAAAAAAAATCTGTCTTTGTAAAAAAGAAAAGAACTAAGAGCAGTGGGCTGAATCTCACCACAGATCATAACTGCTTATTAGCCATGAGCTCCTGTAAGAGCCAAGGTCCCTCTGTTGTAACCTAGATTCATCTCAAGAAGTGAAGTTTCTATTTCCCAAAGGTCAGGCCCATTTCTGAATAGTCAGGAGGACATTCCAACCTAGTATTCCCCTGTCCTTAAGAGGCCCAATCAGCTAACCACTGTCTACCTGGCTGAAGAGATAATGTTAGTAAAGGAAATTCTCCTAGATTGCTACCAGCCCAATAACAGCACCACACTCCCAAGCACTTCCTAAAGACAGCATTCCTGTGTTTTTTGTCCTTGCAAAGCCCTGCTCTGCCAACCCTTCTCCTCTCAGGTCACTGTGACAGTTAGGAGTTGGGTCCTTGCTGCTGCAGCTGGACATGCCGAATAAACCTTGTCTTGTGTTTGCATCTCAGTGAGTAGGTGTGCTACTGGGGATCCTTCTAGGGGTTGTCAAGTCTGGGCACAACACTCCTTGGGGAGGCCCTAGGTTGTTTCCATGTCCACTAATGTGTAGACTTCAGTTAGATGGGGATAAATATCTTGGTGTTAAATAAACCACATGTCTAAGTAGTAATTGACACCCAAACAGAATTCAGATGCCTTGGGAGATTCAACTGTCCTTATATGACTTAAGCAAATTCAATATTAAAGATGAAGTAAAAATATTCTTAAATTTTCTTTTTCTTTGTCCACATAACCCAAAGGAAAGGTGTTTGTGTGTTACTGTCGACATGTATGAAAGTTGGGGATTTTATCTCCCCAGGATTATGTTAGAAGGGAGGAATGGGAAGCAGGAAGGAGTGTGTGCCTAGATTTTGATTAGCTGCCTTTTTTTAGGGTGAGTAATGGTTTTGTATATAGTCATTTGACTTGGGAAATACTCTTTTAAGTTACTTATTTTGAAGAGTACAGATTGCTAGCTCTTCAGGGAGAACCCTTAACTAAGAATTAGTCAGCTAGGGAGGCAAGAATGATGGGCAACAGTAACTATAGCAATTCATTTTGATTGTCAACATGACATGATCTGAAACAGTGGTTCTTAATCTGTGGGTCTCGACCTCTTGGAGATAGTACAATACTTTCACAGGAGTTGAATTTCAGATATCCTGCATATAGGATATTTCCATTATGATTCATAGCAGTAGTAAAATTACAGTTATGAAGTAGCAACAAAAATAATTTTATGGTTGGAGGTCATCACACCATGAGAAATCATATAAAAGGGTCACCACATTAAGAAGGTTGAAGACCACTGATCTAGCATCACCCAGGTGACAAGCCTCTAAGCATGTTTGTGAGGGATTATCTAGATTAGTTTAATTGAGATGGGAAGACTCACTGTAACTGTGAATAGCACCATTCCCTGGGTTGTAACCCTGGACTGAATAGAAAGAAGGAGAGTTCAGTCTAGCACTTATCTCCTGCTTCTAGGTTGTGGATGAGAGTGAATTCCTCCAGTCATGACTGCTCTACCATGGAACTGTGGGAGAAAGAAACCCTTCTTCCTAGGTTGCTTTTGATTGCTATTTTGTCTTAGCAATGGGCAAATAGCTAATGCAGGAAACTTCTAGAAGGCTTGAACTGGGAAGCCATTGAACTTCCAGGAAGGGATCT
Organism: Sigmodon hispidus; assembly: GCA_004025045.1. Taxonomy (NCBI): domain Eukaryota; kingdom Metazoa; phylum Chordata; class Mammalia; order Rodentia; family Cricetidae; genus Sigmodon; species Sigmodon hispidus. The sequence goes on from PVIH01009528.1 coordinate 74,537, forward strand.
TGGGATGGGATAAATTAGGTCAGTAATGGGTTTGTGGCATGGATGGAGGTGACTGTGACAATCCTGGAGTGTTCTAGTTTCTAATCCTGTTATCTTTCTTTGTACCAAGGCCTTCCCACAGGTAGACATGTCAGCGTTTGTTGTATAATTGCTGGTCTTTGTTTAAATTATGTAATTTAATTCAGAAATCTTATTTTCTTTGATAACTGGGTTAACATTTTCCTTTTAAAGTAGTATTACTGCATTGCTATCTTGTCCTATTTTTCTATGTTACAATATAGTTTTAGGGATTTAGAGATTAGAAAGCCTTTTAGTTCTGTGCTTTACACATGCCCAGATAATTGTCATTTATGTGACAGGAAGTGACATCCTTCTGGGGCTGAAGAAATGGATCAGTGGATAAAGTATTTGCTGCTTAAGCTATGAGAACATGAATTCCGAACCCAAGCGCTCATGTAAAAGCTGATCATGATAGTGTTCATCTGTGATGTCTGGTTTGTTCAGTCAATTTGACACAATGTAGAATCACCTGGAAAGGATCTCTCAAAGAGCAGCTCTCTAGATTAGGTTGGTCTGTAGGCAGACCTCTGACTGTCTTAGTAGTTAGGTTGGAAGACTTACCCTGAATGTTGACATCATTGAGCATTCAGTCACTGTTTTCTCCTCCTGATCGTGATATGACTCTCAAGTTCTTGCCATTATGACCTCCCCACTTTTGTGGGGGCATTGCTTATTGTAACCACAGAAAGAAATACCAAGAGGGCATGAGAGGGCAGAGAAAGGCAGATCCTAGGGGTTCATTAGCCAGCCAGTCTAGCTAATTAGTGAGCCTCAGGCTCAGTGAAGAGACTCTGCTTCAAAAGCTAAGGTTGAGAATGACCGAGGAGGACATGTAAAGCTCACCTCTGGCATGAACAGATAGGTGTACCTGTACCATAAATGCAACACTCTAAGATACGCATGTTTAGTTTGGTTTTGTAGCCCTGTGGTAGAGCACTTGGCTTAGTATGCTTGTTTTTCAGTCTCCAGCCCTTCAAAAATAAGGAACACACAGAGCTCTTTGGAAAGCTATAGTAACTTGAAACAACAACATGTAGACAACAGGCATTCTTTTTTGATACATTGCTGCAGACAAATTGTTCACCCAGTCTAACTTAAGTGTTATAGAAGCTGGGGTCTCCAAGGGTTTAGTAATGAAGGCTAGATTGAGCTCACAGTTGCTATGACTAATGAGGAAGACAAACAGGATGACAGTAGCCATGATGGCGAGAAGCTTGGTCTTGTGTAAATTCAGCAGTAGAAGCTCTAGGAAACTCAGAGTGAAACATCATCTTTGGGCTCATGTTGCCTTCAGAGGTGACACAGAAAACTAAATGACAATCTAAGCTACTTTCTAATCTGGAATGTTCCTTCCAGGTAATGTCACTTATAGGTACTACACCCTCTCCTCCCCTCCCACTATGATTGCTTTATAAGACCAGTGATGGTTCCATACACAGGAAAATGATTGAAGTATCTGTTATATTTCAGACATGGAGGAGAAACCTGAACGCAGCAAACTTATTTTCAAGTTCTGTCCCTAACTGTGTATTCTGCTTCACTGATAAAGCTCTATCTGAAAATGGATTTTGCAAACAAACAAACAAACAAGAAAAAAGCAAAGCATGCCCAAGCTGCAAACCACAACCACTGAACAGCTTGGGATCAGAAACACCCTGGACTGACACCTTGGATCGCACTTCCCCTAGAGGAACACCTTACTCACTCTTGAGGGAGGGGGGACAAAACTGGATCTGCCAGGAGTGGAGACTGAACTAAGCAATATTGGGCCAGTGGGACCATGGGACTGTCTGCTTCCTGCCCAGGGAGGGGATGGGGATTTGTGGAGAAGAAAAAAATGATCTGATGGGGAGGGAGGGGGAAGGGACCTTGAATAATAATATATAGGGATAGAAAGTGTGACTTCTTTGTTTATAATAATAATAATAATAATAATAATAATAAAAGGAAAAAAAAAGAAAATGGATTTTGACTTTATTTACTAGTAACCTGAGTTGGTAAATTTTGAATGGGTGGGGTCTTAGAGAATGATATCTATCTGAAATTTTCTTGCTATGAATTTCTTCATATTTTCTTATATTCCCCTTTCTCCTGAGTATGAAGATAAATGCATTTATATTCTGGGTCAGGTCTGAGCTCACTCCAACAACCCCCTCTCCGCCTTGCCCTAGTAGGATTCCATGTCCCTAGTGCCACATTTATTATGTTTATCTTATTCTGGAAGAAGAGTGCCCTGGCACCATGAGACAGCCCAGAACCATGTATCCCCTATTTAACTTTAATTCTGCAACTACTTTGTTGATCTTTCTATCTTTAATACTAACTTGTTAATAAGATTTTCCAGGATTTGCTCACACCTTCACTAGAAGTACCTGGAAAAAAGCCTTCATCTTAAATGAAATCATATGTAAATAATAGGCATTGCCAGCAGTAACAAAGAATGCTATACAATCTCCATCAAGTGGATAGTCAGTGTCCCTCACTATGGCTGTGATGGTCACTGACTGTTTTCTTTAAGGGTACCCTAGGTCCATCAATGTCTTTATGCTGAGCCAAAAGAATGACTGCCTCTGCCTGGCCCCCAACTGAAACATAGAAGGCTGAGATTTGCCAAAGATCTGGGTGCCAGAGGGAGACAGACAACTTAGTCCTTTCTTGGTAAGGAGTTATCTGACTTCATAGATGATACTGTATTCTCACTGGTGAAAGTCATGGCTTTTTTTTTTTTTTTAAAAAAAAAAAAAACTGGGTAGAGGTCTTTGGCTATGTTTTCTAGAGGAAGTTGCCCTGATGATACTTTGGCAATATTCTCTCTGGCACTATATCATTCTGATGATTATGAACTGTAGAGGGAATGTACATTCTTATAAATACGCTTTCTTTATGTTCCACAGCACAAACATGCTCTCACTATAGTATTGGAGCCTTAAGATACACATTGAAGATTTTACAGGAAATTTAGGTGTCTATTGACATGTTTTCTTGTATTTTGAAGTTTATGAAGCTGAGAGAATTTGAAAACTTTGAGATTAATAAATGTACTTCTGTATTCTGATGGCTTTTTAAAAAAGTTAATGGAACAAAAAGAAGGTTAAAAAAGTTAAGGGGCTGCATAGATTATATCTGAGAGTCTGAAAGAAAGATAGGGATTATTTCCTTTTTATTTCACTACCAAAGTTTATTAACTAGATATCTTACTAATGCTTTCTCCTGGGCTTCTATTGTCCAACCTCATTATAAAACAGGGATATAATACTACTGTAGGGGATTGCTGTGGAAATTAAATGGGTGACACTTATAAACCTCTTGACATAGAATCTGGGTCATAATAAGAGCACAATAAATGTTTTATATTCTGTTAGTAATATCAGCATCATTATCATTTTATTGTGTAAAATCTCTAGAGGCTGTAAGAGGTATCCTTACAGAGTGTGTGTCTAGTTGCTAAGGCAGGGCTTCCACAAACATGTGGGTCCCTCCTATAATATTTGGTGGCATCTTATGAGCCATGTGGGGACCACATTTGTGTTTCTGGGTACACTGTTAACATTGGGCTAGGGAAATCAGATTTTAGCTTAGTCAGGGGACTAGAGAGCAGAGATTTGGAGAATAGGGTACAGGGTGAGTATTCAGAAAAGAAATAAAGACATCTACATTTCAGACAAAGGAAACATTTCAGTGTGTAGTTCAGGGGGAAAACTGATGGAAAAAATGAACAGCCAGGTTGAGGAGGAATATACAACATAAAAATCTAACCTTGGCAGGTCTTTCCTTCCTTCCTTCCTTCCTTCCCTCCCTCTCTCTGTACTTTCTCTCTTCATAGAATTAGACATCTTAGTCTAGCCTTTGTCTTTCTGGGTCTATCAACAAAAGGCCAACATCATCATGCTATGACCAGAAAGCCTGTGAGGAGGAGGTGGGCTCTAGGTAGACTTTGAAATATGGGAGCAGTTTAGGCGAGGTGGGGGAGATGAGGAGAGATAAACTTGGCGGGAGAAGTGTGAGTGCTTAGCTGAACCCTGCTGTGTGCAGCTTAGATGACCAAGTTTGCATTTCATGATTCCAGCAGGGCTCTGTGAGGTGTGTGAGGATGGTCTGCTGCCCCCACTCCTCTCCTCATTCCTCCTCTTTCTCTATGCTTTTCTAACTCACACAGTCACCTGTTGTCTTCATTCCTTTTCTTGCTGCTGTGGAGAACAGCAGACATGAAGCACTTAAAGGAGAAAGGGTTGATTTGGCTCTAAGTTCTGGGGCTCACAGACCATCACAGCGAGGAAGACATGACTGCATGAATGGGAGGTAGGAGGTTACCCGGTGTCAGCAGTCACGAAGCAGAGAGAGATGAATACTTGCACTGGGCTACAGGCTTGTTCTAGTCAGCCATAACTCCAGTCCATGGGGTGCGACTGTCCACATTCTAGCTGGGTCTTTCCAGTTCCATTAACTTCATCTCAACAATCCCTCACAGATACCAACAGAGATTCGTTTCCATGGTGATTATAAATGTCATCGAGTTGCTGATCGAGATTAATCACCATGCTTGTCATCTGGGTTGGTGACATGTTGGCCAGAGAACATTTGCGGCAGTAACAGCCATCAGTGGTCATACAAGCCCCAAGACCATTCTCTGAAGAGCTCATTTGAGAAAGGTGAGGGAATTTTTCATTTTCATTTGCTTTTGGTATTTCAGGAGAGCCAGTTTATATTTATTACTTTATGATGCTGAATATAAAACCATAAACAAAATATTTACAGTGAGAGCTTTTGATCATGAAATGAGTAAGAAAGAGAATAGGTTATTTCACTTACTTTTGAAGCTTATCTGCCATTTTTTCTTGACTTTTTCTTGGATTCTTTATTCCTTACATTTGTTACTTATGAATATGTTTGCATTTATATAAACTACCATTACTGTATGATCATTTTTTTAATTTATTGACTGGTTCTTTTGAATTTTTATAAGACTCTTTTTACTTCTTTAGTGATGAATTATGAACTTGGCATCTCCATGGTGACTTATCACAGTCTAAAAAACTCAATATATTCCCTTTTCAAACAAAAAATTCCAGAAAGTATTTTTTTTCTACCCTTGAATTCTATTGCTATTGATTTACAAACCTTCATTATTTATATTAAATACAGGTCTTATCTGTTTACTTTCACTCATGGTTTAGCTGTGTTCTTCATTCTCCATTTCTCCTAAATCTTGAATTTGCTTCGTGGCATTGTATTTCTTTCTGCTTGGAATCTTATAGAACTTCTTCTGTTAGGAAGTTTCTAAGTCTTTGTCTGAGACTGTTACTATTTCATCTTCATTTTTATTTATTATGAGATTTTTAAAACATGTATGGGTATTTTGCTTGTGTGTATGTCTGTATACCATATACATGCCCAGTGTCTTTGGAAACCAGAGAGGGTGTTGAATTCTCTGGAAGTTGAGATACAGACAGTCATGAATCTCCATGTGTCCTCTGAGAATTAAACCTGGGCCTTCTGAAGAACAGCCAGTGTGTGTGTGTGTGTGTGTGTGTGTGTGTGTGTGTGTGTGTGTGTGTGTGTGACAACACACATGTAGAGGTTAGAGAACCACTGTCAGGTGTTGGTTCTCTCTGCCAGATGGTAGGACCCAAGGACTGAACCATAGGCTGTCAGGAGAAAAGTTCTGAGTGAGACCCAACTGAAACAATCCATGGTTGAAAATGGATCCAGGAGCTCCCATCGGTTTCGGTTCCACTTCCAGGACCAGGTGCTGTCTGCAGAATAAGTCCCACTGCACTCTGTAGCAGGGGCAGATAAAGTCTGCCTGTCACCATACCCACAGCTGCTGCTGAGGGAATTTGCACGGCTACCCACCTCGACCTCAAACTGAGCGAACAGATAACTACAGGGGTCCCTGAAGGTCAGACTCAGACCCCGCCCAGAGGTGAGGAGGGGTCACCAGGCCCAAGTGCCTATATCCCAGCTGGGGAGGGAGAGTTGAACTCCTATCGGTTTCGGTTCCGCTTTCGGGACCAGGTGCTGTCTGCAGAGTAAGTCCCAGCACACTCTGTAGCAGGGGCAGATAAAGTCTGCCTGTCACCATACCCACAGCTGCTGCTGAGGGAATTTGCACGGCTACCCACCTCGTCTTCCAACTGAGCGAACAGATAACTTCTGGGATCTCTGAAGGGCAGATTCAGACCCTGCCCAGAGAGGTGACAGGAGGCACACAAGCCCGAGTGCCACAACTGACCAGGAGCCATCTAATTGTGAACCACTGAAGCCATGGGCAGACGTCAGTGAAAAAACTTACATAATAATACAAAGAAAATATGGTAACTTCAGAAGAGAGTGGCGATCTTACAAATACAAGGCCTGAACTGAGCAATGAAGAGGAAACAGAAGGAAGCAACACCAAAAATCCCTTTTTGATGATCATCAAAGCTCTCAAAGAAGATATGAAAAATAGCCTTAAAGAAGTAGAAGAAAATACAAGCAAAAAATTGGAAGAGATGAACAAACCTATGAAAGAAACATGCCAGGAACTAAAAGCTGAAATAAAAGCTGAAATGGAAGCAATACAAAAGGCACAAAATGAGGCAAAGATGGAAATAGAAAATCTGAAGAAAAAAGCTGGAACCACAGATACAAGCATAACAAACAGAGTTCAAGAGATGGAAGATAGAATCTCTGAAGTGGAAGACTCAGTAGCTCAAATAGATATATCAGTCAAAGAAAATAGTGAAATGAAAAAAGCCATAACTCAAAATGTTCAGGAAATCTGGGACACCATGAAAAGACCTAATTTGAGAATAATAGGAATAGAAGAAGGAGAAGAATACCAGCTCAAAGGCACAGATAATGTTTTCAATAAAATCATAGAAGAAAACTTCCCTAACCTGAAGAAGGATATGCCTATAAAGATACAAGAAGCTTACGGAACACCAAGTAGATATGACTCAAAAAAAAGTCAGCGCGCCACACTATAATCAAGCCACAAAACATACAGAACAAAGAAAAAAATTTAAGAGCTGGAAAAGAAAAGGGCCAACTCACATATAAAGGCAGACCCATCAGAATAACGCCTGACTATTCAATGGAAACGATGAAAGCTAGAAGGGCTTGGTCAGAAGTTATACAGACGCTTAAACAGCATGGCTGCCAAACTAGAATACTATACCCTGCAAAATTATCAATCACCATAGATGGAGTAAACAAGGTATTTCAGGACAAA
>PVIH01009529.1:0-81697 GCA_004025045.1 Sigmodon hispidus
CACTGAGACCCCACCTACACTGAGACCCCACCTACACTGAGATCCCACCTACACTGAGATCCCACCTACCCTGAGATCCCACCTACACTGAGAACCCACCTACACTGAGATCCCACCTGCAGAAGAATTTAGAAAAGAAAGACTCTAAGAGAACACAAAGGAAAGACCTGAGATGAGGATAATGTAGCCTACTTACATTCTCGAATAGCATAATTTCTGATGTGGGAAAGATTATATATAAGCTAATCTCTACAAATGAATCAAAATGGACCAGAGAAAAATATGCTAAATTGTTTTTGGTCTTTTGACAAGGTCATGATATTTTTCAGAAAACTACAGGGCTATGAGTGTTTCTGACACTTGAGTGTGAATACTGATACAGATTGTGATCATCTACTTAGAGCAAATATAGTAATATTAACATATTTTCTAAAATATGCTTATTATCAATAATAAAATTAAAGAGTAAACAAAGTAATAGAATACATGTTTAATAATTAGTTCTTACTCTTTTCTTTCTGAATACAGTATTTGAACGTATCTCCTTATACTCAAGTGACTTGGTGGCATTTGTACAGCCACAATTTGTGCATACTTGTACACATCTGTACAAAGCCACCAGCTCTTTTCAGTAAATGCTAAAACAAGTATGTTTACATATTTACTTAATTTTTGCAAATGTTGTGCGAGTATACAATGAAATATGCACTTCTAACTCCTCCCATAACCTCTACTACATACATTACTCCAAACTTCAAGTCTTTAAATTGATATTTTATAATTCACTTAAATTATTAGTGGTTGTCATATGTGCACATGTATCCACTGGAGCATAGGATATAATCAGTGACCGCATCATCAACAAGTATGCCTCTCTCTTTCACAGCAAGTTTCCACGGCCATCAGCACATCAGAAAGGTATGGGGTGTGAGACCTCATACCTTATCTATGCTAGAATTTTGTTGGCTCAGTCTTGTATAGGCCTTATACAGGTCATCATATCTGTTGGGAGATCAGGATAGTAATAGACATGTGTCTAGAAGACATCATTTCAACCTTTCAAATCCTCTAGCTCTCACATTTTTTCTGCCTCCTCTTCCATTAGTTCTCTGAGTTTCAGAGGTGATGAAGTTAATATAGAAGTCTCATGTATACATGGGCACCCAGTATCCTATTTATAGCACTTAAAGAGTTGTTTTTTTTTTGTTTTTGTTCATCAAGCTATATACAGCAGCCAGCATTTTGAAAACAAAACAAAATAGAATTTGCTGCATAGCCTCAGGAACTCCAACTCTGTGGCTGTTTCTTACCTGTGCACTTATTTTTGGTACACATAGACATTACAGAGTGGGAGCTATACTCTTTACACAAATTCCCAGACACTACACATTGCATTGAATGTCATTGAATCTTAAAGAGCTTTTATCAACAGACCTTTTATTCATGATGCAGATACCGAGGAATGACAGTTTGCTACTGAGGTCCAATAAAAGTCATGAGTATAATTGCAGGACTTTTTAAAAAAATTAATTTAAACATTATTTTCAAGCATTTTTTGTGAGTGGTGCATGTCATTTGAAATATAACAGTTGCACAACTTCAGTCTCCTGTATCTTGAAACACGTAAGATGTATCATCTTTATCTTAAGGGGGGAGAAGCAGCAGACGCATCACATACAGAAAACTGATGCAGTTACTATATAAATTGCTCCGAGGGAATCCCCTTCCTTGCACTTATCACTGTCCTTTTCAATGCTGCTGCAAATGGAGTGTGAAGCTATGAGAGCCTTGAGAACTATAGAGACCTTTCTTGTTGGTGGTAAGCAGTTTCTATAAGAAATTAATCTGAGAAGAGATCTGCCTGGAAGTCATTGTCTCCTATTTTCCCCTTACCCTCTTTCCACCTCCAAGAATTCAACTGAGATGATAATATGCTTTTCTCTTTGCTTGCATTTTAGCCTTAGGAAGACACATAAAGAAAGTATGGCTAAACTAGAAGATCAGAATTCAGATAGCTTATTTGCCATCTGAAAAAAAAATATAAAAAGTTTGGTTATCTATAAAACTGGAAAAGACATTTTATGAAGTCAAGGATGTTTTCTAACGAGGCATCCTGTAAGAACGTAAAAAGACAAGTAGCTGCTTATTCAAAAATAAAATTTAATAAGTAGAAAAACTTGGATTAGAAGTCAACTTATAGAAGCTAAACTTGAAACTGAACTGAAGAATCTTCCAGTACAAACATTTAAATTGGAGATAATGATTTCCATAGACATAACATTCTTTTCAGCATTATCAGTTCTCATCTTTTATAAAAACATCACTTGGTCAAGTATATGATGTTAAGCTCAAATGTCAGGATTTTGCACAGGTAGAAAGGTCATGTGAATTCAATGAAACCTGTCACTAGTAAGAGACTCTCTAAAAATTACAAAGGGTTGATCTCATCAAATGAACTATTCAGGATGAAAATGTCAATTTTAGTACATGACAGCTCCTGTTTTTATGAGTGTAGAAGCACTGTTTCATAAAAATTGAATTAAGTTACATTAATTTAAATGTTCATTTTATTTTAAGTTCACCACATGGTCTATTAAAAATAGAAGCAACTTTATTCCAGAAAAGAAAGAGTGAAAAGAATTTTATGATTTTGTATTGCTGTATTATAAAATCTTATTATATTCTCAGTGTAAGTTTTGCAGATTAACATGTTTATGGTGTATAGTCCCTGTTTTTAGAAAGTTGGTAAAGTAGTACTTCTCAACCTTCCTAATTCTGTGATCCTTTAATACAGTTCCTCATGTTGGGGTGTCCCCAGCCATAACATTTTTATTGATATTTCATAACTGTAATTTTGCTACTGTTATGAATCATTATGTAAATAGAGGATATGCAGGTTATCATATATGTGACCCTGTAAAAAGGTCATTTGTCCCAAAGGAATCACAACCCACAAGACAAGGACCACTGTGCTGGAGTAATATAGGAAATCAGCTATAAATACAACTACAGTATGATGAGTCCAAGAGATAGGAAACCCAGAGGACAGAGTCAGAGTTGAAGACAAGTGAGAAAAGACTTCCTCTATCACCATGCACTTTCTTAGCAACTATTATTGGCCTTATGTCTAATCAGAATGTACTTGGCTACTTCCATATCATTCTTGCCACTTTGTAAGTAACTGGCATTTCTTGCCATTTCACTGCTATAATAGCTGTCAAGGTTGTCTACTGACAAAGACTTTATTTATTTTATTCCCTTGGCAATTTGCAAAGCTTTCTAGTAGCTGGAAAGATAGCCAGTAGAGCTAAAGTTTCCAGGTCAATACCAGATTGAACCTCCTTCCCCATATTCTTTGATTCAAGTATGTGATATCTTCAACAGTAGGTCTTGCTATCAAGTTCTGAGGAGTAACCAAGAAAAATGGAACTAGCCTATGGGACCCCACACTAATCAACAGTTTAAAAAGAGGTAATCTGTATCTGGCATTTAGTTTGTTGATAGCATCTTGTATCTGGGAAAGGCATTGTGTCTTGTGCTATAACATGCAGGTAACTGTTCTCACACATAATATAAGAAAGCCTAGAATGTGCATATGTTTATAAACCTTATCATTCAAGTGTGATAAATATTATAATAAGGAGAGTAGTTGTAGATTGAGTAGACCTCAACCCCATTGTTACAACCTTGTTCTGTCTTATTGTTTTCTCAAATTTTAGTAAGTCATTTGTACAGGTGAATTGTGTTAATAGTTTTATACATGTGTGTTTGTTACTTCATATTTTAATAATTCAAGTAGAAAATTTTACTTTTTAATTTATCTGTAGGTTAATATCTAGAAAACAAAAATTCACTCAACATTTTGCAAAAACTATGGATTGTAAGTGCTTAGCTATGAAATTATATATATACATACATATATGTATGTAACAGTATGGAGATGACACTGTGGGAATGCACATTATCACTGAGTTGTCAGCCTCAAAATCACATGAATAAAAGTAACACAAAATTGACTGTGCAGGTTCTAGTTTTATATCATATATGACACATATACATATATATATGAGTATGTATGTATCAGTAACAGAGAAAATTGATTACTAGAGGGAGCAAGGAATACATTATTCATAGGAGAGACTGGACAGAAGAAAAAGTAAAATAGAAAATGATATGATTTTATTTTAATTTAAAAAGTAATGTAAATGTATTTTATTAAAATAATTTAAAATTAAAAAGAGACAAGTTAAATAAACTTTGTCCTGCTTGAACTCAGATAGCTAATTGGTTGAAGTCTTTGCAAAGAACCACACTTTCAACTTACCCTCTGTAAGACTGAAACACTGACTACAACTTTAACATAAAGAGGTTTGGATATTGCATGCCCAATGTCAAACTATCTTGGCACACCTTTATTTAACCCTTTTACTAGCCATTCTTTTTCATCTGATGTAAAATGTTTATAAATGGTAGGTAAATCTTTTGAAATGTAAAGATATATATCTAGTTTTGAATTATCCAAAAAGCCTAGGAATGCTTTGAGATAGCCCCTAGGATTGGTATTAGAGGTTTCCTCACTTCTATTACCCATTTACTTAAAATTTCCAATAACGTATATGAAAAATGTATTAATTTATGAATTTCTTTGTTTTCTTAGTATAAAAAATATCAAACTGTTACCACATTAAAATAAATTTGGAGTAGCATACATCTTTTTTATTTTTCTGGGACTGTGATAATTTTGTTTATTTTGTGCCAGAATAAACTATATCCAATTTAAATTTAGACTTGTAGTTTCTTGTTAGCACTAGGAAGTTTTAGAGTTTCTTTGGAAATAAGGCTTCCTGTGTGATTTTCTGTTTCTACTGTTGTCCATGTTTTGTGATGTATGCTACAGCATCCAACAGTCTAGCACCAACCACCTCACTGTCATTGACCAAGGCAGGCCGCTCACACCACACCTTAAGGCAAATGAAGTGACAATGTTATCTGAGTGAGGTAGCATGTATTCTGTGGGGAAAAAAAACAACATGGAAAGAGATCATAAAAGCTTCATAAAGGAGAAAGAAAACAACTGTATCTGAGTTGTAGAGGACAGGTAGACACTCCATACCATGGCTAGGCTGAGAAGGGAATATTTAGCTTAGACAAGCTCAATTATACATTTAAAGTTTTTGAACGCAATCTGTACTTATATTTCCCTATTCTATTCTTTGTAACTTAGCAGTGATACACAAGTTCCTCTCAGTCCAAATAAGTGCAGAAAATATGTTCCAATTCAGGGAAAGACTACAGCAAGTAGCAGAAATCCACATGTCAAAACTATCTGCAATCAAATCTCCACAGGCTGTGGTATTGACGTTCAATGTAGAATGGTTTTGTTTCTATACACTCCATCTCATTTGAAAGCTGGTATGAAATATGAAGACAGATATTCTTTTTCTATATTTATTAATCAGCTATAAACAGAGGGTAAAGACTCTTTACCTACTGTTCTATTTAATACCAATATTGATCAAATTCTACTCCGCTATGAATGACCACATGCAGGAACCATTGCATACCCGATATGTAAGTGTGCCTACACATGTGTACATACTTCTCATTTATTTGGAAATTTAAGCAACGCTTGTTAATTGTAAAATACGCTTACACATCAGTCATTATTTTGCATGATGTGCATGTTTGAAGGAGTTTGTAAGTAGGCTTATTATGAGTTGGCCAAGACCTAAGCTCTTGTCACCCATCTGCTTTCAATAACAATTCTTTATCTCCACACATATTATTTTTGTTTCTGTGAAATAAACTCAACTCCCATTTAAAGGTAAGGGATCATGAACATGTCATTTTCTTGTAGTTTGTTGAGATCTCAAATGAACCAAAATCAGTTCTCAAAAATTACAGATATTTATGCAGAATTTTTTCAACTCTCTTGAACAAAACAAACTTTTTCAAAATATCCCTTAACTATATCCCTCAAATAATGAACCTCAAAATGCATCATTTTAATGAAAATTGATATATACAACATTTCTAGGTAGAAAGAAGAATATGCTTCTGTATAAACTTCACAACTTTCCAAATAAAGTGCAAGTATTATTCTGGGCAAAAAAAAAAAAAATTAAGTGTTGCTATCTCAGCATCTCTGATGATAGTCTCAGTGTATGAGCATTCCACTGTTCCATATGTCTGTGATGAACTCAGACACAGCAAAATTTAAATTATAGCAAATAAGAAGTTTCCTCTCCTTGCCATTCTGGCTGTGACAAAGCCCCAATTTCATGCTGAACCTCACAACCAGGAAGTAATGTTCCATATCAAATATAATCGTGGAGAAAGAAGAGCTCCCACAACAGTGTCCGGGGCACCTGCCAGCTTCCCAGCAGAGTCTGCTCAATTTGGCAATATCCCCCATCCAATTCCAGTCAACAGTACTGGTGCAAATCTCTGCATTTTTCTTTAATAATATGTCATCATTAACCATATGTCTTCCTTCCAACATTTTTTTTTTTTTAGCAATTCTCCACCATTAATTTTTAGTGCAGTTTCCAGAAGACAGTTGGCTTCTATCCAAATGTAATGAGGTTGAGATTTGTAAAGTTCCATAATTGTCAGGGGAATAATATAAATGCAATAAAATGTGAGTTTCTTTTTGGGCATAATTCTCAGCAGTCATAGATGGACTAAGGCTACCCTGTCTGGACACTCCATTTGAGTAGGGATTCTTGGGATCATAAGGATGTCGGAGCTCAATAACAGTTAACTAGAAATCACCTTTTATAAATGTCAGGAATATAGTAATAAAGATTAAGGAATTTCATCAGTTTTCACAGAATACATTATATCTTCAGTTTCATTATTTAATTTAAATTGACAATAAATTGAATGCCTGAGTATGATGAATACTATGCAATCCATGAAAATGAAATGTTAAGGGAATTAGGGTATCTGCTTTGAAGTATGCCATCCATCCCCATTCTGCCAAAGAAGAGGGGTCTGAAATGCTACAATTGTTAGTGGCATAGGAAATGTCCCCAAGGGCTGTGGGCAGGGAGGAAAATGACTGCTTTCATTTTAAAGTAGGATCCAGTGCTTCAGCTTTGAAAAAAAGCAGTCTAGAGCATCTCTGACCATTGACATATGGCAAAGGCAATGTGGAACAAACTTTACTTGTATTTAATTTTAATTATTTAGTCAATGTATTTATTTAAAAAGTGGATAGTATATTAGTGGAAAAGTTTACTTATGCTCATAATTTTTCCAGTATGGAGATTGTAAACAATCTAAGAACAGACCACAGCTCCTCTAAATTATTACTGTTTGCCTGAGATATGCTCAATGTATAGAATGTTTATTAGATTATAAAACTTAGAGACAATGCACGCAATCTCAGAATAATTTTGTTTACCACAGTTTAAAATGGTAGCATTTTAGATGTAATTTTTGTTATGTGAACAGAAGATTAAAGTTAATTTTCTTATTTCAAATTTAAACATAATTGCTACTAGAAAACAAACGTCCCCATTACATATATGTGTTGGCATAACAAAGGATCCTGGTAATGAAGGCCACACTCCTGATTCCCAGTGATGTTCTGAATCTGGCCAAAGAGATTACACTGGATGTGTCATCGAGCTTTTCTTATGAGGCCAGGGCCAAAGAGATGTGCACTAGCAGAGCTTACCCTATGCACCCGCCCGTGCAACTTCAATACCATTTCACACAAATGCTTTATTAACACCTCACAGTTCTGTATTTTTGACTTTTAAAATAATTTATTTTACATTTGAGAATGTAATACCTCTCTTTCCTATCTCCCTTTAGACCTTCCCATATAACCACCTTGCTCTTTTTAAAATCACAGACTTTTAAAAAGTTGTTACATACATAAATGCATTCCCCAATTCCTAAACATGAGTATAATCTTCTCATTCTGTGTAAGGTTACCTGGATGTTTGTTTTCAGTACTGGCCATTTGGTGTTGGGTAAGAGCATTTCTCCTATTCTCAGCATTCCTTAGTTTCTTAAAGTTCTTTGTATAGGGTTGAGCCTTCTTGGTCTGGTTTTTTTCATCTCCTGTTTGAATGGCCATGTTGGTGAGCCCAGTTATAGCTTCTGACATTACAGAGATTTATAGCAAACTTGGCTCCTATAATCTTCTCACCCTTTTTTCTGTACTATTCCCTGAGTTTTAGTTTCAAATGGTTATTTTGGAGATGCATCTACTGAGACAGTTGCATTTTGATTGGTTATGGTTTTCTGTAGTGGTCTCTGGGGCAAAGATAAGTTTCCTTGATGTGGGATGAGGACTATACTTATCTGTGGATATAAGGACAAATGTTTAGGAATCATTAAAATTTTAGTAAAGTTGTCGTTTAAAGGGGACCATTGCCAGGATAAGAAACAAAAAGAAGAAAATTAACCAATGATCTGATCTAGAAAATGAGAAAAGGGGAAAGGCTCTAACTAAGAAGAGGGAGGGAGGTAAGTACAGAGTAAGTGGGAAGGTAAAATAAATATCAATCTGTCTGAAAAGTCATAAGGGATCATCACTATTAACTATGCCCTACTCCCAAATGTGTAATATATGTAACTCTGTGTGTTTGTATATGTGTGTGTATCTTAAAATAAATACATATGTGTATATATATATATGTCAAATAAATTGTTCTTATGCCTTCTCCAAGAGCCAAAGGCCAACTACCTAAGAATAATCTCAAAATCAGATGTGAGAAAACCTCTTGAGTTACTCAGGGATACCAAAATTTTACAGACAATTGCTATTGCTCTTGTTTCCCCCTAGAGGTAAAGAGTAAGCCCATATTGCTGAAGACATCATGCACTTCAGTTCCAGGGTCAGAGGGCATTAAGCTTGAACTAACCCAAGTGCCTCCTCCATGGGGACTAGATTTCATAGTATTGGAAAATGCCACATAAATTTCCAAAGGAGGAAAGCAACCAACAGTCACACCTATGATGCCTATGAACCACAGACACCCAAGATGCCATAATGACTCGAAGTGTGCAGTAGTAGCATCTTTGCAATTTGTCTTGGAACACACTCAACAGGAGATAAACCATGCCTGGTACTGAAAACCAAACCAACTCCCCACAGGTAGTAATGTTGTGGAGTTTGGAGGAAAGCAACAAGACCTCACTTTTAATCATGATGATACTGCAAGGTAGACACACACCTGTGTTTAGGACTATACTGTTAGTATCAATGTAAAAGCAAAAAGGTTGGTGTCAGGTAAGAAATTGCATAAAACAGTTGAGAATTACCTGACAAGATCAACTATTGATATTCTTGCTAGGGAGAACATTCATAAGAACCTCCATATGGTAAGGACAAATACTCTTATGACTAATAGACTTTGTAAGATTCTGCCATCCTTAGTAGAGTTGAAATTGCTAATCAACTCACCTGCTTAGAAAGGAACTCATGTACCTCTCTGGGAGCTTTTTATGGGTATTGCATTAGCACTAGAACATTGGTGTAAAAGTGCCTTTGTCATAGAACATGAGGTAACAGCTCCACCTAGCGGTGGCTGTGCCAACTTCAAAACAGTTTTTAGACAGTGTGAACCCTGAGAATCTTTGCTCCTTCATCCGAACCCCAAGCCCCACCCCCAGCTTACACTGCAAGAATGGTGGTCTTTCTATGTAGAGACATATAACCTAAGGAAAAAGAATGATATAGGAAGATTTAACAGGATAATTACTATTATAATCATTTTAGAATCACAATAACATGCATTTAGGAAATGTCTTTGGTAGATCCAGGCAGGCTTCTAAGTAGAAAGTATCTATGTGTCTGACTTTTTGATTGTCAGAATGAGAAACATGAGGAAACGCAAAAAAATGCAGGAAAAAAGCAAACTTTGCCTTTGCTTCCAGGAGCTCATATCCTATTTTGTTCATAGTCAATGCATCTGTCCTGTTGAATGTGTATTTTAAACTAGAACTGATATTGTGAAAGAGGAATAAATAACCAACATCAAGTACAAACAAACCAAAGTGGTTTGAGGTGTTGTGTCAGCAGAAAAATCACAGAAAAGTGCAGACATTTGTTATGTTCATGTTCTTTAGGGAGAAAAAGAGAAGCTTATTAGGAGACCACAAAGTCTCCAGCTAACCTGGCAAGTGGTGGGCCATTCTGAATTAGTTCAACGTTGGGTGGCTTAAACAACGCACCTTCAGTACATTGCCATTGTAACTTAATGTGCAATGTATTTTATCTTTGTAATTATAGGATTAGAAACATAGGTCTTTAAAACAATGCAAGGCCAGAATTTTAGAGTTGTTTTTCTGTAGTGCCAGCTTTGGAGAGGCCCAAGGATGAAATTGAAGGCCTTATTTCTGTTAGAGAGTACCACAGACCTGTGTTCTATACTTCTGGAGATAGGCATATATATTTATAAATGCATGTTTTTGAGTTTACATGTCATATGTGTGTGCACACATAAGTGTGTATGTGTGTGTAAGGCAGAGATTAATACCTGGAGTCTTCTGGGGTTACTCATCGCTTATATATTTAGGTAAATGAATGGTAGTTAAACCATTCTGGGTAGTCTGGGAAAGCAAAAATGGATTCCCTGAGATTGCAGCCTCTTGTTCCCAGAAGACACTACAAGGAGAAACCTTAGAAAACCTCAGTGGTGCCTCTCTAAGCGGAGCTAATAGTAGGAAGAGTAGGATCAGGGAGCCCTATAAAATTCCAAGAACAGCATCAAATTTTCATCCAAACTTAGGCTTCTCTTGTTCAGAAAGGATAAATATGTTATTCTTTATTTTGTGGCTTGATCATCTGTCTTTTCCAGTCATTCAGACTTATGTCCTTACCAGAGAACAATCTCAAAAGACCCCTAGACAACCACTAGCACCCCAGTTAGTATAGTGTAATTTCTATGAACCCAGAGCTCACCAAGTTTGCTAATCCAGTTTAGCCAGCTTCCTTTCAGGATCCCCTGTCTCTGTCTCCCAACATGATGATTGTACAGGCTACCACTCTAAGCTGGTACTTAGGCGGGTGCTCTGGATCCAAACTCTAGTCCTCTCTGTGGCATGACAAGTGCATTAACCTCTAGACTCTACCTTCTGTTCCTAATTGTTATAGACCTTAACAGTCATCACAAACTTTCTTTCTTCCATCCTTCCTTCTTTTCTTTTTTCTTTCTTTCCATCCTCTCTCCCTTCCTTCCTTCCTTCCTTCTCTTCTCCTCCTTCTTGCTTCTAAAGTATGTTCAAAGGCATTGTCTATCAAAGGCAGAAGCAAGCAGTAGGACTCTTTACAGATGATTTCAGTATAAAAAGTAAAACTCAGGCTCAAGAGAGGCCAAGAACAGAAGGCCAGTCCTGAAGGTTCTGAGACCTTTATGTCAGAGCTATCTGTCTATTCATCCCTACACTGACACTTCTACTGTGACCATTGGTAATCGGCTTGTTATCTGTACATGGGAAAGAAATGGAAAAAAGGCATTAAAGGAGAGATTACATGAGTAGAGGGATAGGGATACATGATGGGGAGACCCATGGAATAGGCAGTCCTGTGTTATTGGTAGCTGGAAGACTCTGAAACAGATCTGGACCCTCTAAATGTGGATGACAGTCAAAAGGCATAGGCAATTTCTGGAGCCTCTTGCAATTGGACTGGAGTCTAACCCGGGGCTGTGAAGTGGCTTCTCAAAGCCCATGCCCACTGGAAAGATGCCTTTCTCAGCCTTAATACTTGGGAGAGGGACTTGGTCTTACCTCAATTGGACATGCCAGTCCAAATTGACTCACCATGGGATTCCTTGCCTCCTCTGAGGAGTAAAGGAGGAAGAGGGAGGACTGGGAGAAGGGGCAGGAGAGGAAGCAGTAGTGGGTATAGAAAAAATAAAATAAAATAAAAAGGGTGTGGATATGGAGGGAAGGTGTAATACTAATGGCCCACCAGACATCTCCTTGACTCACTCATCAGAGGCACCACAATGTCTAACCTGCAACACATTACTTCCCATATAAGAGCTCCTGGCCCAGAACCCTTGGATAAACTGAGAAAAAGGGCTGCAAATGTGTTTCTAAGACCTTCACAGAGATCTCACTGTGAGTGTTGTCTCCATATAAGACCTAGGCCAGGATGCAGCTCAGTAACAGAACAAACACATCAAATAGGCCGTCCTGGCCTTGATACCCAGCACTATCAGGAAAAGAAAAAAAAAAAGAGAAAAAGAACAAAACTTCCCACTGTGCCTCTGCAGTGAACATATACTGCATGATTTTAATTAAACCCATAATCAAGTACATTTCCCTAATATCATCCAAGATCTCGCCACTCTTTTCTTTTCCACAGTCGGAAATATACAGTCTGAAGCCCATGCAGAGGCAGTAGGTGATGAAACAACATAGAAGCATCTATTAGGCTCCACAGTCTACTTCCTGGAACCATTCAGTGCAGGCAAGAATCTGAATTTTATTGTATTACGTTCTTTAATCTTGGTGCTCAGTAATTTCCCCCATTTCCTTGAAATCTGACAGATTGATCCAAGGAAAATATAATTAGGAAAAATATCCCTCTAATGCCATTCTCCAAAGTCAAAGAGAAAATTGAATTAGAAAGAGGCGGGTGGGTGGTGAGAGCCTGGCGGAGCACCCTCTTGCCTGCCCCTTTTTCACATTTATAAAGCCTTACCTGAACCCCTGTGAGGTTATAGAAACCGCAGATCTTATCCCCACTCATGGGTGTTCGTTTTGTCATTCTCATCCAAACCCCTTAGTCACAAGTAATTGGATTTCCTCAGAACAGAGGAGCTGGCATTTTTATGATAATGAAGTTGTGCACTGGAGCTCATTTGACATTAAAGGTGCTTTGTAAATACATTATGAAAACCCCATTTAGGCGAGTACATTAAGGAATAGTTGTGTTTAATTTCCAAGAGATAGATTGAACTGTCCAGAGGATACTAAGATGTGACAGGTGAACAAACTCCTAGCATGCTAACATGTCACTGTGTTACCTAAAACTCAGGGGGAAAAAGTGTGGTTCTTATTTCATATTTCCGGGTCATTTAACATTTTTCTTATGTCTACTTGCCAGAAAAACAAGCAGCTACTTCCAGATCAAGCAATAAAAGGAACAAAAGGAAACAAGAAAAGAAAACACACACACACACACACACACACACACAAAAATAAAAACTGAACACAAACAAACACACACAACACAAAACCAGGGAAAAAAATTAATCTTAAATTCGGAAAATTGGGATAGGATTATCTAAAAATATGTTTTATCAGCTAAAGAGAAAGCACAGAAGAATGAACAAGGTGGAAATATGCAAAGTATCACGGCAGATTTTGGTTAAATAAATTACTTGAAGTTGTCTGACATTTAGAACAAATGCAATTTATATTCATATGAACTGAGACCTCACTTGAGGTTAATTTGGTTAAAAATAACAAAGAATATTCTATTTCTTTCATTGTTTAAGAATCCATTTTTAGAACATTTATTACTATTATAAATGAGTAATCCAACAGAGATGCTCACCGAGAAATAAAGGCTGTATGACATTTTCAATGATTTCAACCTCATTTTAAAATATACAGGTTAAGTTGGGTGTAGCAGACCAGAATTGGGGAAGCAGAGGCAGAGGGATTGCCTCAAATTCAAAACCAAAGTGGTGCTACAAATGTAGCTGTCAAAGACTAGCTTGAACTATATGTTGAAACTCTGTCTTAAATTAATGAACAAACAAACAAATATCCCAAAAAACTTATGTATGCACAAAAATTATCAGGTAGATTTTTTTAGAGAATTCTTTGTAATAGGAAAAACACAGAATGAAGAAGAAATAAATTGAAAGTCACAAGTCTAAGAAATAAGAAACTGTACACTTACCTGTTTATAAATCAATAATATAGATTTACAATAAAATTATACAACTTAAGATTTTCAGATTTTTTTAGTCTTTGAAAATGTAAAGATGCATGTATGTGAAAAACATAACACATGCCTTTTAAAACAAATCTGGATGAGGCCAGCAACAAGGAAATACCATTGGAATATCACATAGTGAGTCAGTCCGTAAATCACACCTTCTCATATGCACTCCACTGTTAGTAATGTGTGCTCTTGGGTTCAACTTTATGCTAATGTCCTGTTGATCTGCTAGGCCATTTATTGCACAAATATTCTCTCAACAATCAAAATATTTTAAATACTCAAATTTGCATTATTTTAAAAACTAATTTGATCACTAAGAAATAAAGACAAGAAGATAACAGGAAGATTTCAACTGACAAGATCCCTCTGCTTTAAGATTTGAACAGATGTAACCAGTACTTATATTAACCATTTTTTCTACTATGGTTTCTCTGCCTTAGAAGGAAAGGGATGTAGAAATGGCCAATGTTCTCTTTGTTCTGTTTTCTCCAAGACTTTCTTTTTCTGAAAAAACAAACTCCCTAGGAACATAGGAGCATTAATTGTTTATGTTTGTTTGTTTGATTCTTATGGGATGAAGTATTGCCTTGTTTGAGGATTACAAATAATGCTTATTAAAATGGACAAACAAAAAAAGAAGAAAAATAGCTAGAATCATATTAATAATTATTTTAAATGCATGTATCTATTGACTCCCACTACCTTTAAATTCAGTGGCCAGTATTTTGTTACTTTCAAATTGTTCTCTAGTAATATTTGAGGGCACATCTTTTACATAGTAAACATTTCACTACTTAGAAATACTCTCTAGTTCTCTTTTTCACTATTGCTTTTAAAATAATAACTTTGATTCTTGACTTGTGTGTGTGTGTGTGTGTGTGTGTGTGTGTGTGTGTGTGAATGTATGTGGGGAAGTAGGTATCACATGACATAGCATGTGTGTGGAGGTCAAAGGACAATTCTTGTGGTTTGGAACACTCCTACTAACTTGCGGGAAACTGGATGTAATTCAGGTCATCAGTCCTGTATGTAAGTTCCTGCATAACCATCACATTGGCTATATTACAGCTTTTATTTTTTTTAAATCATTTTGATTTTAGAAAGTCCCCTGGGGTTGTACATGTAAATGGTTTTAACAGTCACACACAGAGCCAGATATGCTATATCTTCAAAAGCTTGTGAGTCTTTTATTATCTTTATTTGTAAAACATCTTGGACCTAGAATGCTTGATTGAATGGTAGAGATTTGTTTCTCAAAAAAAGGAGGAGCATCAGATCTGTTTGATCAGATGCCAAAAGAAAAGAGCTGTCTGGCACAGCAGCTTACTATGGGCTTTAAAGTTGCCTTAGAGAGCATGAGGAAGTACCCTGATGCTCTGACTGTATTTTTTTTTCAAATGTTCTCTATATTCCTATAAAAAGGATTTTCTTCTTCATTTTCTCAATATAGCAATCTTCATTGACTTATTTTTTAAATAATATTTTAAAAGAGACATACATCTCTGGATTAAAGTCCACTTGATCATGGTATATCTTGTTATAGATATTGTTGGGGTCTTTTTTCTATCTAGTTTTTTTGTGACTTATTTTAAGATTTTACTTTTGATTTTAAATTCTGAGTTATGTGGCCATGGCAGGGGTGGTAGGGTCTGTGCACATGTGAATGCAGGTGTCTGTAGAGTCCAGAGAAGGGTATAAGATTCTCTGAAAGTGTTGGCCTTTTGGGGGAAGGGAGTCATGGGTACAAAACCTGATACATGTAATCTGCATAGGCAGGAAACACTGTTGACCACTGGCCATCTCTCTATTCTGATTTTACTTTTACTTGTGAATGATAATAGCTTATAATTGTCAGACTTTTCATTTTCATTATATTTTTCCACATTTCCTGATTTTCATTGTTTGAGAATTTCACACATGCATATGATATGTTTTATTTAAATACCCTCTCTTCTTTCTCTCCTCTGCAATACCAATATTTCTTCCATGTGATACTTTCAAAGGCATTGGATGCACTCAGTTCTGCCTGTATGTGAATAGGAAATTTTACTGGAGCATAGACAGCTTCTCAGAGATTCACTCAAGAAACAGTCTCTTCCTTTCTCAGTGGGCACTGTCAATAGCTCCTCAGCTAGTGTTGAAATTTTATGAGCGCCTCACAACCCATGCTGTAATTTTGGCTGACTTGATTCTGTGCACATCTCTATAAATGCACAGGTATTTTAACCTGGTATCAGTAACCCCATAGATCAATAGTAACTTTTCCTCTTGATTTATATATTTAGATGTTAGGTTTCAGTCCTTGATTATTCAATAGAAATGGCCACAGAAATCAAATTATTCTACAATTATCTTTTATAAAATGGTTTTGAAGGTAACTTCAATTTCTTTAATAAAAATGTCTTTATTTTCCTTTTTGTACCAGGTTTGGTGTTGGTATGGTTTAAATGTAGTTTCAGCTAGTTTGTTAGCAGACCAAATATATAAATGGATACAAATGGAACACTAGTTTTCATAATACAAGAAGCAATAATTTATGATTTACAAGAAAGTAAGGAAAAGAAAGTAGTCAAAGACAATTTCCAGGTTTTTCAAGATTAAATGCACTACTATCATTTAGGGTATACCCTGCAAACTACTATGGCCAATGTAAATTTTTTTAGATATTCTTTGGAAAGTCCTAATTATCAAAAAAAAAGTTAATTTGAAAATAAAGATGAAATATTATTTTCCCCTGATACTTTGATCCAAATAAACTCCACAACAAATTAAAAAAAAAAAAAACAGAAACTGCTTGTTTATTCAAAATTTTCAAAAGTGCCCATTTAAAGTTTTTAAAGTCTTACCTGATTGGTCCCTGATTGCCCATATTATTTAAGTAATAACTACTTTCTCCCTCTTGACACTGATTACTTCAATTAATTCTCTGATCACTTCAAATTGAAAATTTGATTGATTTATTCATAGAATCACTGACTGTATAGATCCTTTTGTTGGTATCTTCTTGATATCTGTTTATTATTTCAATTATCTAGATCCTTCTGGTTATGTGAGATTTCTTTATATTTTCTATTTCCGAATGTATATTTTTAAAATGCTGGTTTGTAATCTTTTCCTTCTTAAACAGTTTATTGAGCATTTATTATCAGAAATTTAGCATAAAATAATTTTATTTATTCCACTTTATATATTCAATATTAATTTATATCATTATAAACATATAAGGGTTTCATTTTTATTGATTTTTATACTATTAAGCCATTTGTCACCATCACTTTTCTGGACTCTTCTAGGACACAAAGAATATTTTAATTTTCCCTTATTATTTTATCTGAAATAATAAATAACTTGAGAGATGTCCAGCTTAATTTTCAGATATTTATGGGTTATTTTAATGTCTTTTTGGTGAAATGATTCCATTGTGATTGGGGAATTGCTTAGCATGAGGAGTTTGTAGATTTTATTGTCTATCCCAATGATCTTGGAAAGTTTACCCTGCATTCTTCCGTCAATCATTTTTATTCAGATAGAGGCAGATAGTTATTGTGAATTCAGAGATTTCTGCTGATTGTTTTTTACTTCTGTTATATCAACCACTGTCAGACAGTAATTCAAAAACAGTTGGGATAATTGTGAAATTCTCTATTGTTCACATTAACTGTGTTCTACTTTTTGTTTTTAACTTCATATGGTTTTTAACTACATACATAGACAAGTATAATAGTCATATATTGCTGATGCTGATTAATTGTCCTTTATTGTGTGATATGCTCCTCTTTATCTCCGTTACCAATTTTCTCAATCTCCATGCTATCTGCTGTTAAAATACTCTTGCCAAGCACTTTTTTTTTTTGTGCTTACTGTGCAAAGTGGTTCTTCTCTGGGCTTGCATTTCATCTTATCTCTCTTTTGTAATTAAAAGCTCTTGTAGCCAAGCGTAATAGAGTTTATATATTTTGCTGTTAGGTTAATCTTTACCTTTTCTGTAGAATACACAGGCAACTAAGATTTAATGTTTAATATGGGTATTGAAATTTTCGGATTTATTTTATCATTTTAGTAACTGTTTTGTTTGCTTTGATTAGCCATGTCACACTGTTGCATTTGCACAGCTTATTGAAATCATTCCAGTTTTCCTACTGTCATTTTTTAAATGTCTGTATCTATTTTTAAATTATGACTGTGGTGGAGGGTATGTGTATTTTGTGACAAAACTTTACTTGATGGGATCCTACACACATGTCTACTTACACCAGATAGAAAGTCCATGACTGACCAAAATATGGATACTACCAAAATTCAACTTGGTGAACCAATGAATTTTATTAGGGCTACTGATTATGGATAAGATATTTCTTAAGTGAACAAAAATGACTCATAGACAGCTGCATCACCAAACCCCAACCAACCATGACTGACAGCTCACAAAAGCTGGGCACGTGGATCACTTTGTCCAGCCCATAGGCAGCTCAACAGTTTGGGGAGTGTCTTTCAGTGTGACTTAGGTGGTCTAAACCTCTTCTAGGCAGCTCTTTCAGGCATCTCTGCTGGTCTGAGAGTCTTCACAGCTTGACTGGTCTGAGAGTGATTCTCAGCAGTCTTTATTATTTACCCTGGAAAGGAGGAGCCTAATGAATCTGATAAATTTTAGAAACTTCTTGAAGCAGTTTTGAGGGGTTTACCTTCCTGTTTAAGGAGCTTTTCTATACGATGGAATGTTTCAAACTTGGAAGGAACTTCTATACAACCCTAGGCACATGACAAAAGGTTTTTACAGGGGCCAGAAGACAGAGTAGGATATCTTAGAAATGGAGGCAACAGTTGGTTTTCAATAACCTTGTATGAGTGGTTCTTTCACAGGTTCTGGTAACTGAATTGTAGTCCTCTGAAAGAGCAGTATATGCTCTTAATTATGGAGCAATCTCTCTAGCCCTATACTTCCATTTTGGTTTTGCTTTTTGTTTGTTTGTTTGCTTTGTTTTTCTTATTATATTGATTGCTCTCAGTGTTGAAGTATTCATGTTTAATTTTCACATTTGATTAGTGAAAAGATTTTAATATTTCCCATAAAATATTGCTCAATATGCTTCTTTTATCCCTTTCACACACAGTGATGTCTTCTGTATTTTGGTCACATGTGATGCACATATACACACCCCACATCTCACTAGAAAATGTTGCAATGCATGTCCCTGAACACATATATATATTTAGAAGACATAAGATTTTTTTTATATTTACCTAGTGTTTATCTTTACTTTTGAGCTCTGTTTGTCTTCAAAGTTCCTTGTTACCTTATACTATATTTAACTTCAGCTTCTATAAGTCTTAAATGCACATTCTAGCTGAGCACATTGTGTCCCACTTGAGCACTGCTAATTTTATTTCTTTAGGTCTGGAAAACTGTGAGTGGAAAACACAACATTTGAGTATAATATAATTTCCACTCATTATTTGAAGCTTATTTCTCAGTATTTTCTGGTCTCCCCATGGTTTCATTCAAGCCAAGATCTCCTATGTATCACATGTCCTTTGTCCTGGCCGCATTCAAGACTTCCTTCCTCCACTTGTTGTGCTTTAATCTACTTGATATTTTTATTGCATAGCATGTTCTGAGATTCTTAAGATTGTGAACTTCAATTGTTCAGATTTAATTTTTTTTATTTTAAAATCTCTATTTCAGCTGAAGATAAATAATCATCAGAAGTCTTAAAATCAACCAGAAAAGATCATGCAATAAGAAACTCTAAAACTCACCTCACCACATAAAGCATCACAAATCTCACACAAATGTTACGGGGAGCCATCCAGACAGGACCACTCAGACACAGCCAGTAGCCAACTGAAAGTCCTTTCCCAGTTATGACTACCAAAAGCGCCAGGAAACCAGACCAGAGCCATGACGGGTTTCTAATAGCCTACAGCAGGGACCAGGTCTTAGTTTCAGTTTATTGGGAATGACTGGACCTGAGCAAGCAGTTCTCGGAAAGACGACAACTCAGGGCCAGGGAATCAGCAGACACCCCACAGCCTTCTAAGAGCTAATGATAATTTTTGCCCCCATGACACTAAAAAGTCCCTAACCACTAGAGCCTTTGCCCAATCAGTCCCCCAGTCTAATACCTTCTCCCTGAAACTCCCCTAATCCTGATTAAAAAGAGCCTATGAACTTTTCTGGGGCTCACAATTTGCCATCCCTACATGTTGGCAATTTTTTTTAAATAAATGTTGTTTCTGATTGCATGCATAATTGGTGATCATTATGGGAGTTCTATCAGACCCTAATAACTAAACGCGGGTATTTGATACCCAAATGTAGCACTTAAGGAACAAAAAAATGTAGTATTTAAGGTAAGGGGTTCTTTAAAGGCAAATACCTCCTCCTGGCATCTCACTCAGCAGCTCCCGGGGGAGGTTTTGTATAAGACAACAGTGTATGAGAAGCTAAGTGGTTAGCTGGAGGGAGAAGTTTACTCAAGCAGGCAGCTTACCAGAGCTAATGAAAGTTAGCTGGAGCAACCTTATCCTGGGATTCCTAGAAGAGAGTTGGACCAATTTTCCATGGGATTCTTCTTCAAAGAGGTCAAATTCCAGTTAAACCTGAAATGGCCTCAGCAAGTATGCAAGCAGGAAGAACTGGCACTTTCTTTTTTCCTGCTACAAAAGTGGTCATAATAACTCTTCAGAAGTCTCAAGATTGCATAAATGTAGTAGCAATCTGGATTAAAACAATAGCTGAATGTCAAAAAATAGTTTTTCTACAGGCACCTCAGATTTGGCCTTTATGTTTTATTAGTTCGTCTCTCATTGAAGTGGATAATGCATATTAATTCTTCTTCAGTTGACATTCTTTTATCCATTCTGTTGTGCTTTCTACAATACTTGTTTTTATTTCAGGCTCTGCATTATTTTCCCTCATCATATCTTACCTTAGTTACTTCTTGGTAGCTGATTTCTGACCTGACCATTTTTCTATTTGCAGACTTCAGATATAGATCTCCTTACCTTGCGGGAATTCTAAGGAAAGCTGCTTTGCAGGCATTGCTAGTCAAGGTTAATTCTCATAATTTATTATTTTAGGTGTAGTATTTTTTATGAAAAACAGATGAAACTCTAAGTGTATGTATGGTATTGAGATGGGCACAAACCTAGGAAGGACCCCAATGCTTTGGACCAATAGGTATAGCACAGACTTCTAATGAAATCATGGGTGTTGGCAAAAGACTGGCCCTTTGCAAAAATCAATGTATATACTAAGCATAAACTGCAGCTTCTTCTTCCAGGATGACCAAGACCTCACATTGCTTCACTACAGAGACCTTATACCAAGATTATCTAACCCCTTGTACCCATCTTTCAGACAGTATATAATTTTCCCTTTCAGGCAGTATATAGATGAGGTTTCTTGCCTGTCTGGCCCAAAGTCCACACCTGCCCTCTGCTGCCTTGCTCTGCCCCCCCACCCCAAAAATATGATTCAGATGTTGATAGCCAGCTATTGCATTTTAACTCAACCCACTTACATTAATCTGTCTTGCCACATGGTCCATGGCTTTCCTGTACTTTACATGTTGCTCTCTTGGCTGCAGCTTGCAGCCTCTCTGTCTGACTCTGTCCTCCTTCCTCTTCATCTACACTCATATTTCCTACCTACTTCTAAGATGCCTTGCCATAGGTGGAAACAGATCCTTTAGTTACCAATGATATTCACAGCATACAAAAAGACATCTTATATCAGGTGTATAAAATAAACTCAAAAAGTTTCTGGGCTACTATTGGTACATCTCTGTCAGAGCACATGGTCCACCTCATCCAAGCTTTTCTTCACATATACCTGTTGTTTCTTCACTCCCTACAGACCCTTAGTGCACACCTTAGCTGTTCAAAGATTACTTTTCCGTTGAGAATTGACATTTTATTTTGATAGCTATAAGTTAGTTTTGATTTTTATGTGGACATTGTGAATATTTTTTATGTGAATAGCAGGTCCTTTTCTGCTCCTATAAAGAAAGAATTTTGGTATTGTGTGTGTATGTATGTGTGGCAGAAAATCAAGGTAGGTAAGTTCTTAACACAACCCATTCCATCTGATACTTACGTGGCTCAAATCTAAGTCAGTTATGTAGACATTACCGTGCAACCTTTAGTCTGAATCATGCATTTGTGGCTCAGTAGATGGACTATAGCCAGTGTGCTTAATTCTGAAAAGAGTTTTATTTCTATCTTCTCTCTGAATGTGTAAGTCTGGGATTAATTTGAGATTTTGATGCAGGTCATGAGTTTAATCTCCCAAAACTTTCTGATATTAACTTAAGTCCTTTTAATTCATCCATCACTAAATGGGTTCATGAGATATTCATTCATGTATTTAGCAGATAATTTACTAGTTATCAGTAATCTCTAATAATCTTTGTGCTAGTATCAAGTATCAAATGATCTCTGGTCTGTACTTCTCCCCCCCCCACCCTCTGATGAGTTATATGTTGTTCATCTTTATATATATATATATATATATATATATATATATATATATATATATATATATATATACTCTCTTCACACCTGGGAATAATCTTTGATACAAACTTGGAAAATAAAAGGGGAAGGAGGGCAAAGAGAAAAGGGAGAATAAGAAGAGAAAGAAATAAAAAGACGGAAGGAATTAGAACGTGGGTCACCACTGTTTTCCCAGCCTAAAGTTAGCTTTTCCTTGATTTACTTTATATAGCCCTCAGGTACATTTTAGCATATTGTTTGTTTCAAAACCAACTGTGTCTTATATTGTAGATTATATTTACTAATATCAGCGATATATCCATGCATGTTTACTCATATTAAATTTTAATCTAGCAATAATTTATTGAATTATTAGTGTGTAAATATATTGTTTCAGGAATTGTTAAGACATTTGTGGATATCTGGAATATTAAGGAACTACATATTTAATAAGACATTTATCCTTATGAGTGTATAACCCTGATTTTATATAGGAACTGCCAGAAGATAGGTAGCTTTAGGGTGTTTTGTGTCCAATGGACTGTGACTTTTTTTGTGGTGAGATTGGTTGTTGAAGACATGGTTTCTCTGTAGTTTTGGAGTCTGTCCTGGAACTTGCTCTGTAGAACTCACAGAGATCTGTCTCTCTGTCTTTGTAGTGCTAGGATTAAATGCACACATTTTCTTTATCCTGCCAAAGAGTTCGGTTGGGGGGGGGACCTTAAAATGCTGTGTTATGTTCATTCAAACTCTAGTAAACAAAAAAAAATGGAAACATTGATTTTTAATATTAGGAAAAAATCTGAGTAAAAGTAGGTGGGCCAAAAAAAAAGTGGAATAACAAGAGATTCAATCCTGTGGCAACAGAATTAACTAGAAGGTGTCTAAGAAGCAAACAAGACATTGAGCACACCAAGGGGTAGCTTGAATTTTGCCTCCTACACAAATACTGCAATACTGAGTTATTAAAAACCAGAGCTAAAGCCTTAAACCTTTTGAAATAAAATACATAAATATATATTTTACACATTCCCTAAAAGACAGCAAACACTTCCTAGAACCATTCAGAAGATTTGTTCTGGCTTTCTGCTACACACCAGGTGGTAAGCCAAGGTCTTTCTAAGTAGACTGTATCATGAAAATTGACACCATAGATAGATAAGCAAGGAGGAAAAAATCTTAATTTCAGAAACAGGCCTCCTTATGACTACTATGGTGGGTGGCTTTTTAATTTTCCTGTATGTCAACATTCTACATCTGTGAAAACAGAGCTCTAAATTCATTCACTTTTGTTCCCGATGCAAAATTCAGATTTACTTGTGAGGAAGAGAAATAGAGAAAAATATTTCCCAATAATATCAACGTGTGCAGGTCAGGAGTGAGCATTTTCCATTCAGTTTGTAGTTAGACCTAAAAACCTATCAGTGCTCACAGACATTAGCACTATTCCTTCTTTGAGTATTTGCTCAACAAACTTGTGTACTTGGGAACAATTTCCACAGCCTTTCTACACAATACAGCAGTTATACACTACTTCTTTCCGCAAAGCTCGTTTTTAAAATGGATTTTTAGTTTGCTAGAAGCAATTTTGAGACTAATTAAAAGTTTAATAAATAAACATAATCTATTATTAGTCAAATTATAATGCAGTGATGTTTTCAAACTGGAGCAACTATGCTGCATAGTGAATTTCTCAATAAATTATGCATGAGTAACTTGGAATTGCTTACCTCAATTTGGACAGTGCCCGATATTAAAGTGTACTGTGTAATTCAGTTTGTAGTTTGAGGGCATAATAAGGAGGAAGAAACACAGCTTATGTTAGCCCTTATTTATTCTGGCATTAGTCTTGCTTTTTAATTGTGTTTTAAACAGTTATTAATCTGTTTACTTTTTTATTTTTCTATTCATTGTGGCCATCCAAATACTAAAATATAAATCCACATCAGTGGAAGTAAAAATGAAAACTGCTTTTAGAAAAGCAATTTTCCCCACGTAAGTTTTCTCATCTCTCAAGGCTCTGCAGAAATTTGTTTATTTACATATTTGTTTCAAAATAATCTATTTTAGGTTTTAACCCAAAGGCATAATGTTAGTTGCTGGTGAAATGATTAGAGAGGGAGAGTTTTCCTTTTGTATGTGTATGTGGATATGCACATTTGTATGTGCACTGGGAAAAGAGACTGATGTGTAAACTAGGCAAAAAAAAAAAAAGTATCATGAGGTAATTGCATTCATGAAAATAGACATTTCAGAACTTGGTATGTCTTCCGATGTGTGGATTGAGCATCAGGGAGCAGGGAGATGGACTTGGTCTGATAAAGCAAAACAGAGCTGGTCCTGAAATCTACATAGCATCCCAGATACATTAAATAGAGAAGCTGATTAAACAGTTGCTTTCTGAAAAAAAAAAATAAACTCTTGTTTCTTCAAGTTGACTTGGTATTAAGACGTAAGCAGCCACCCGATTTTTCAGCCATCTGCATTTCAATGTATGTGTTCATGCACCACTGAGTCACAATTACTGTCCTTCGCATTCAGAGCTGAGATGCCTGTTAGGTCTTTGTGTTCTCATTGAACAGATATTAGCACAACTATGTCAGCGATATTAGTCTGCTTCTCTGTGGAAGGTCTTGGAAACTTCTCTATGACCTTTACCCGTGTCTCCTTGAAAATAATAATGGGGGAAAAAAGATTCATCTAAAGAAAAGTGAATTCATAAGGCTGCTTTAGGCTGCTTTAAATACTTTAACACAGTCCTAAGTAGAAACTTCAAGTGGCATTGAAAGCAGAGGAAGAAAAATAGGATGTAAGGTTTTCACAATATTGTGAGATTATAGAACATTCTCAGGAATATAGCACTGCATCCACTGGATCTAACAACCCATGACCTATTTCATAACATAAATAAGATGAAGCATTTGGTGATGGTGGTGGTGGTGGTTGTGGGGGGCATAGATACTGATGTGTAGGGGAAAGCAATCTGACAAACCACTTCTTTTTTATCTTATCTTATTTATTTTATTTTATTTTTGTTTTGTGTTTTTATCTTTTTTATTTATTTTCAAATAAAGTCTCATTTTTTTTATCCATATATCCCCTTGTTCAAACTCCCTTCCCCTTCCCATCCCTCCCAGTCACTCTCTCTTCTTCCCATCTCCTTATGGCCTCCCCAGCAAGGGCAGAATGTCCTAAGGTCCCAAGGTGGCTTAATTCAACATCCAATCCAGACAAGTCCAATTTCATCATCCTAATAACAAGACTGGGCTAGGTGTTGGGGAATGGGCTCCAAGGTGCCAGTCCAAGGTGCTTTGGATCCCAAGCTATTCAGTGGTTGTGGTTTGCAGCTTGGGTGTACTTTGCTTTTCATTTAAAGTTCACTAATGAGTGAGTACGTCCCCTGTTTATCTTTCTGGGTTTGTAATACCTTGCTCAGGAGGATATTCTCCAAATCCATCCATTTGCTTGGGAATTTTAGGATATCATTTTTTCTTAATGCTGAGTAGTATTCCATTGTGTAATGTACCACAGTTTGTTAATCCATTCTTCAATGGAGGGACATCTAGGTTGTTTCCAGGTTCTTTCTTTCCCCCTCTCAACCCCTCCTGGTCTGCCTTCAGCCTCTCTCTTCTCCATCCCCCCATCCCTCCCCAGAAAGGGCAAGAAGTCCCAGGGTGGATCAGCTCAGTATCCACTCCAGGCAGGTCCAATGTCCTCATTCTAATATTCATACTGAGTTAGGTGTTCCTCTGGAGGGACTGGGCTCCAAGGTGCCAGTCCATGCATGGAAACACAGTCTGATCCCTCCCCTTCAGGCTCCATATAATGTCCATATCAGTGGACAGCTGTCTATCCGTGGAGGGCCTAGTTCCTTTTCTTGATGATTCCCCAGTGACTGTTCTTGATTCAGTGAGCTCCTCAGAGCTCCAGCCAGCCATCACTGTGAGAATTTTCCTTACAATCCCTATCCCGTTGCTTATATAGACTCTCCTCCCCTGCTATCAGCTGGACCAGGGACTCAACCCAGTGCTCAGCAATGTATCCCTGCCTCTACCTCTATTCATTGCTGGATGTAGGTTCTGTGATGGCACTTAGTATGGCTGTTTATTTGATTATAGGGACAGTCCTGTCTAGGCAACACCTTCACTATTGGTTGGAGACCTACCCAGGAATATCCTATGGGTTCTTGGAGGTTTCCCTAGCACCCAGTCTTTTTCCAACTCTACATTGGCTTCCTCTATTAGGATCTCCACCTCTTTTTTTTTCTTTCCCTCCTTATTGTTCCTCTCATTCAACCATCTCCTTCTCTCATGATTTGTTCCCACCTTTCTTGGTTGTGATCCCAATTAGCTAAGGAAATCTTCTCAATTTTGTCTTCCTAGTGGACTCCCTGAATGTCTCTTTTAAGTACCTTCTGGTCCTAAGCTGTTCAGGGGTTGTGGTTTGCAGCTTGGGTTAGGAACTTTGCTTTTAGTCTAAAGTCCACTAATATGTGAGTATATCCCCTGCTTACCTTTCTCGGTTTGTGATAACTCGTTCAGGTGGATGTTTTCCAAATCCATCCATTTGCATGCCAATTTTAGAATGTCATTTTTGGCCTAAGAGTTAGGGTATCCTGACCTCTTACTCTGCTCTGGACACCTGTCTGCTTTAGGTTCTGCACCTCAAGCTGACAAACTACTTCTTCAATGGAAAAGGCCACATAGAGGGGGAAAAACACCCTCTTTTTATATCAATGATTCTGATTCATTTGGAATTAGGTTCATCCTTATCTTTGAAGGTGAAGGACAATGAGAGGCAAACAAAAGGACCTGAATCACAACACACATAGATTTTAAGCCCCAACATTTCCAGGTCTGCAAAACTGCATTGGTCAGACAGGTCAATACTGCAGTCCATTTATGAGAGGGGAAAAAAATAAAAACCATTCTCCACCCACTGCCAAGTCAAGACAAAAGTAAGAATGAATAATACTTTTATATTATCTAGAAGGAACACTGGTGAGTGATTGCTCCATCTGTAGTGTGTATGGAAAACGTAAATAACAACACAAAATATTGGAGATCATAAAATTTCTGGAAATCATGTAAAGGAGAGGTTCAAGAATAAGGTGGTACATATCTAATCTACAGGCCATACAGAGACAAGCAACACATTTCTCATTTGTTTGTTTGTTGAATTTTTGTGTGTGTTCCCCCCAGCATGAAGCATTAATCAATGCAGACAGTTATGTCAACATTTAGTGTCACTCAGGGAGAACCCTGACAGTTCTCAGTAAGCAGGACAAAAGGAAGCAGGTAAGAAAGTCAGGAGAGCAAAGCCAGAAATTAGAACCTTGTCAGACTAAAAAATGAGCCTGTTTTGACTGTTTCTGGAGGTTTAATACTGATAGTCTTGTTTGACCAGGAGTTGAGGGACATTATGTTTTATTTTCATTAAAACACAATTGAATAAAATGTCTCAAAATCGACTTGACTAAGTCAGAATCTTCCCTCATATTGACCCAAGTGCTCTTAAGATCTTTGTCATTAATGTGGCAGGAAATAAAGGACTGTGAAAGAGCAAAATAAGACAATCCAGTTTGAAATGCATGCACAAAGATAGACATTTAATGTGCTGCAGTATTAACCTGACACAGAGGCAGAAAACCAGCACTGTGTTCCAAAGACCAAAGCGTCCAAAGAAAGTACAACAAAGGACAGAAGAAATGTTTTGTTGTTTTTTTGTTTTAATCTTTCTCAGGTTATCACACAAACTTCAGCTTCTGAGTCTTCCGTGGTCCAAATGAAGGCTCCTCAAACTGTGTGCTCTCCAGGGAGGGAGGTTTCCTGATATTGCTTCCAGATGAGAACATAAAGTCACAAAGGATCAGATATAAGGGTGAAAATGGAACAAGGGACAGACAAGCCCCTATCAGATAACTGAGGAGTCTATTTAACCTGATTCTGAAAACAAGTGGGATTTTACACTGTCTCAGAGAAAGGATGAAAGAAGGTTCCTCATGCTCTTCTGGTCTCAGGCTGACCCCGGAGCTTTGAGACTCAATGTTCAAGTTCTGACTTGCAGATATAATACTTCCAAGTTGTATTTCAGCCACTGAAGGTGATGTGGGGTTCTCTAGAGGGAAGAGATTGAAGCAGGTAACCAGATTCCATCATATTTCTTTACTTATACATAGGTTCACTCTGCCTATCCTAATGCTTTGTCTGGCCATTATGACATTTGACCTCATAGCCAACTGCTTCATGTGTCAGTGTCAGTCAAATCTAACAGGAAAACTTCCTGTTGCTTCCTTGAAAAAGCTAAAATACCACACTTATAGCATGGCGTGAGCTAACTGGATCCCAATTTACTATCAAAATACTGTACAGAAAAGCACACAGTCTATATGAACACACACACACACCACAAATAAATATAAAATAAGTTATTTTTTCTATGAAAGTAAAATAGTTAAGATACATTATATTAACAAAGTTATGTAACTTTAATGACTGTCATATTCATTTATATTGATTAAATCTAGTCAGGTGATCATGCCTAAATTCAGTACTCATTAACACTACCACTGTTGGTTTCCCCTCATGAGAAGAGATATACACTAACAAGGCCACACAAGAGTTTATTTAAGAGAATTCCCTGGTGGGTACAGAAACAAAAGCAGGACAGAAGAAGATAAGAAGACAGAGACCAAAGCGTGGTATCTCTTTTTAAGAGAATGGGCGCGCCTCCATACGAGGTGCATCACAGCAGAGCCATGTAGGCTCAACCTCATGGAGTGTCAGGAATACTTCCAACCACCACCACCAAAAGGGTTGTGTGGCTTAGACCTTAAAGCTAAGCCTTCCTGAATTTTATTTCCTCAATGAGGAAACCTGAACATGAACGTCATTATCAAAGGGGACGTAGTGACAATTTTTTAAATGTAACTATGCAATTTATTTCCCAGAAGATACTCTGCACTGTCCCACGCCACAGTACTGATTTTAAAGACAGAAATATCTCTATATGCATGCCTTATTTTTATGAGGCATGGCACGTATCAGCTCTCAATAATGTTCTATTAAGGAATTTAATTAAAATGCCTTCACTAAGATGTGTTTTGAACTGTGGTTCAAACTATTAGTTTTTAGAGTGTGTTCCAGGTACTCATTCCTTTATGCTGCTGAGCACCCCTGAGACCATTTCACGTGCCACAAGCTTAATGAGGGACTCTATTCTTGCCCTGCCTTTGTGCTACAATGTCCTTTCATATTTAACATGACAAAAATAAAAATCATGAAAAATATGTTTAAGTTGGAGAAATGATAAAAGAAAGCAGGGGGAAAAGTAATTAATTTGTGTTCCCTCATGGTTCTTTTTGTAGCATTCCATTTATTTATTTTTAAAAGGTTAGCACCTGCTTCTCACTGCCAAAAAATAAATTGATGAAAAATTTTGTCCAGAAGGCTTTTCTTTGAAAACTCTATAACTGTGGCCAATTATGCCAACGATGTGAGGTTTTCTGAAGCTATGTAAGAACCTACAAAAGGGTAAGGGAGAAGGACAAGGACATAACTTCTGCCTTGGTGGCAAAGTCACATTCTTATCACAGCCACGACAGCTGTTCTGCTTCACTCAAACATGGCAATAAAGCTGTGATTAAACCCATTGTTTTTGTTGTGCTGTGTTTTCTCACTATCATTTTTTTTAAATATCCAGATGTTTGGCATCTTGGAGTGACAGCACATGGCCTAGTTTTTATTCCTGCCTGTCCATGTGCATGCATATAAGCATTTTCAGCCTCATTCAACATCAGAGATATAACACAAAAATAATACCAACGCAAGCTCCATTCCTAGACTGTAATTCCTAATCCACCACACGTAGGTCCATTCTGAATACCTCTCCTCCACACCCATATTTTCAAAACACACAATCACCATTAACTCTACTCCACATGCAAACATATCTACACAAGCAAGAGAGAAGAAATTTCAGAGCAAGAATCAGAAGTAAAAAGGATGGAGGACAGGACAATGTGACCTCAGTCTCCTCAGTATCTAGAGGAAAATACTTCAAACAATGGTCTACAGAACATACCACAACTATCAAAGTCAGTCTCCACTGATGGGTCCCATGACACATGAAGTAAGGTCTCAATTACCAATGCTAGATACAAACAGTGCTATTATCCTGCAGAGAGAAACCTAGGTACAGCCAAATTCAAGGCAGTCAGTTTCACTCCAGGGGTACATTTGTCCTGAGAATTATCAACACCTGTGGAATGCGGTCTGACTTGTTTATCAGTTTCCAAAAAGTATTTATTGTGTTTTATTTTATTATCTTTATTGAAAATAGGTTCTGCTTTCATACAATATATTCTGACCACAGTTTTCTCTCCCTCTACCCCTCCCAGCTCCCTGCCATGCCCCTCAACCCCAGATCCAACACCTCTTAGAAAAGAGTTGGTCTCCTAAAGATGTCAATGACCAGATACACTTCCCAGAAATGAAACAAAGGCAAACCATTTTTATTCAAAGTTTCAAAAACCACTGCAATTCCAGTTATATTCTAAATATGCAAAAACATATATTTGCTTTCAGAAAAGTCCATTTTGATGATGTAATAATAGGCATAGTATTCCATGAAGAGGTTCTTAGAAGTTCTGAGTCCAGTCAGATTTCAGGACACAAGATCATGAGGTACACGCCTTACTCAAGTAACTTTGTAAAAACTTCAGGAAAAGTAAAAAGAACAGAGTGAGTTAATAAGGGGCTAATGACCTTCCTGTCCCTCCTAGCAGCCATGGGCCACTTCCATGCTTAGTGTTTAAAATGATACTATATTGAGTGTATTTTGAGATCCACGACTCCTGCTTGGTGAATGCAGACTCTGTTTCACATATAAAATGTTTTATTGAATTTAATAATACTGTGGAATTTTCTTTTGATTTACTTTTAATTAGTTGATTTGGAATAAAAGAACAATTCAGAAAGTCCTACTCAAAAACAATTTCAATAGAGAACAACAGAGAAGCACAGAGTCAACCAGGGAATGGCAAATGCCTTTCTTTTCCTGACTCTGCAGTTTGGAAGCCTTCTGAACGGAAGTGATTGGCTTAGGGACAACATTATTCTGTGTGTCCAAGCAACCAGATTTAGGCTTGTCCAATCAGCTTTGTGAATAGAAAATAAGAAGTGTGAACCAGGGCAAGGGAGAATTTGTGACAGGTAAATTCCAGAGGCATACTTACATGTGTGAAGTATTTTTTAGCTCTCCTGAGTTTTCTGCAGATAATCCAGGATCATTTTGATAACAGCTTGAAGAGCTGGTTTCACATGCAGGTTAATTGGATTAGAAGCTTAGGCTTCTGCATCTATAAAGAGAAGGATAACTGAAGTCCACATTTTCCCTCTTCTCCCTGTTCATCTCAGAAATAGTTTACAAATGATGCATCTCTAGGGCTCTTTATGAAATGTCTCATTATATATGACTGAAAGCAGGCTGTTTCTACAGACATGGGTAAGATATCTTGGGAACAACTACGGTATAGGTGAATTAATTCTTCTTACCAAAAAGTGAGATAGGATTAGAGAGATGGCTCAACAGTGAAGAGCACTGGCTGTTCTTCCAGAGAACCCGTGTTTAATTCCTAGCACCCACATGGCAGCTCACAACTGTCTGTAACTCGAGTTCCAGGCGACATGATACTCTCATACAAACACATAGGTAGGCAAAACATCAAAGCACATAAAATAAAATTTTTAAAAAGTGACAGATTAAAATACATATAGTTCAAAGAATTTTCCCAAGATTATTACTGTTGGATTAGGCTGTGGTAGGAGTTTATATCAGTTACATACTTAAAAACCTGTTCAATTCACCACATTGCTCTTCTGACAATCAGAGAATTTTGCCTTTTGAAATAATCTACAACACATTGTGATTATTAGCCTACAATAACTTTCCCAGCATTGGTTGCCTTCCTTGACATTCTGTTTCTTGCTCAAGACCAAGCTATAGCTTCTATCCTGATTGAAGTGGATGTGAAGTATTCCTAGGTTATGTCATATCAGTTAAGGAAACTCACAATCAG
The DNA here is from genome assembly GCA_004025045.1 of Sigmodon hispidus. Classification (NCBI taxonomy): domain Eukaryota; kingdom Metazoa; phylum Chordata; class Mammalia; order Rodentia; family Cricetidae; genus Sigmodon; species Sigmodon hispidus. Next base: position 32,502 of record PVIH01009529.1, read on the forward strand.
ATCATTTCACTTAAGGGAAATGATGCGGGCAACATTAGGCACACACACACACACACACACACACACACACACACACCACAAATAAATATAAAATGAGTTATTTTTTCTATGAAAGTGAAATAGTTAAGATACATTATATTAACAAAGTTATGTAACTTTAGTGACTGATTGTTATATTCATTTAATATTGATTAAATCTAGTCGGGTGATCATGCCTATTTTCAGTGCTCATTTGAGAGGATGATGCAACTGTGTGTTGTTGTGGACAGCCACCGAGACAGTAACAATAGGCCCCTATTGCATCATTCACTGCTATACATCATGCAAGAAGAAAAATGATGTGAAGCTTGGCTTTTAGTTTACTGTTTTTAAAAAGCCTTTGAGTAAAGTGAATTCAATGAAAAAAATAAAAAAAAAAAAAACAAATACAAATTCTACTTGGGTAAATCAAACAGTATAATTGTTTATGAAATATTTTAATTGTATGTAGCACTTTCTGAATTTTGTTTTTAGAGCCCACTTAATATTCTCAGCATTAAAGTCCTATTCTAAATTATGCAATTCACTACCTAGTGTCCTCATCTCCAGACTCCTGTTTTTTGATGGCAATATTACATGGCTCATAGCACACCTCATTGGTAGTCACAATTGCACATTCAGAGCCTGAGCCACTTAGTAAACCAGATGTGATATCTACACTCTCTTTAATTAAAGTTTCTGCTTCTTCCCCTATTAAAGCATCATCAGACCATGCGGTCCTCAGTTTGTGAATCTGCTGACACCATGTAACTGAGGGAAGCAATTGGTGCTGACAGAGTAAAGATGGGTTTGGAAGAAGAGCAGACTGTAAGACAGACTCAAAAGGCTCACTGAGCAAAATTCCATTATCTCAAAGGGAAAACACAGAGGTCTTAAATGGTTGCTGTGACCTTCAGAATATAGACAACCTGGTCTTTGGGTTGGGTAGAAAGAAAGCAACCATTATAAGATGAGGATATACATGTACACCTGACCCACAGTTGAAAGTGTAGATACAGTCACTTTAGAAGGTTGAAACTGACTCTGAAGATAGCCAGGTTTTCAACTAATCAAATGTATGAGGGGGATAGATGAGAAAACACAGTTTGCTGTGTGAAGGGTGTTTGGCTTTATCATGTGTTTTTGCAGCTATTAAGCTAGAATGTGAGATGTCTTTTCTCTTACCGTTCCTTTCTATCTTCTTTTCTATCATTCTCCCCTGCTTGTTTTCTATTCTTTCTTTCCTTCTTTCTCTCCTTCCAGTTCTTCCTAGCCTTTCTTCCCATAGGACTTTGGATGAAGAGCAAATGAAACCACAATGGCACAACTAGATGTAGGTGGAGGTCTCCAGATTCATAATTCTATCTATCAAAGCCAAGAATTATTAAACAGAATTTCCTGTCCTAGATGTAGGAGACCTCCTTATGAATTGTTAATCAGGGGAATCCCAGAGGTATCTAAATCCATACGGACTCTTTTTATTCCTTATGGTTGCCCACCAGACCTAATTAAACAGTCTCTATTGCTCCTTCCTTCAAAATATAAAGAAATTAAACTACACAAGATATGGGAGATTTCTCTTTTCTGGCTAGTTTACACTGTCCTGAAAGCTGCTATGCAGTTGACTGAGAGAGAAAAGACCACATTAGAATTATTCAGTTGGGCATTCTATAAGCTATACTACCAAACTGTCATGTGGGATGTGCCACCTGAAACAATAGTGGCACAACTGTAAGCAAGTACCACACTGCTTTATGATTGGATTTTAGAGTCACTCTGCAGGATGATAGTCAATCTAATTCTGTAAACCCAGTCAAAAAAACATAATATGCGGCCAGGTGTAGTGTATGCCTTTTAATTCCAACACTTGAGGCAAGCAGTTGAATATCTGATGTCAGGGCCAGCCTGGGTTACACAACAAGCTCCAGGCTAGCGCTCTCTCTCTCTCTCTCTCTCTCTCTCTCTCTCTCTCTCTCTCTGTGTGTGTGTGTGTGTGTGTGTGTGTGTGTGTGTGTGTGTAGGGTGTGCATGTGTGCATATCTGTGGTTGCGTGTCTCTGTGTGTGTCCATGAGTTCAGAAGACTTAGTTTTTACAAGGGAACGTATTACTACTTATATGTACCTGATTTTACAGAATCTCAAACTGCTTTGTTTTACCTAATTATTAATTCTTATTTTATTTTGAGCTTTATATGCACATGAATCTGTCTGAGGATATGTACAAATGAGTTAAGTTGCCCACAGAGGCCAAAAGTGGGTGTTAGATTCCATGGAGCTGGAGTCACAGAAAGTTAGCTATCAGACATGAGTTCTGTAAGGCAAATTTAGGTCTCTGAGAGACCAGTATGTGCTGATAACTGCTGAACCATCTCTCTAGCTCCCAAACTGGCTTCTCACTATTTGGAGTTATACATGGAGACTAACACTATTCTCAGTCTTATTTAAATGAGCATCTTTACAATGACTTAGGGAATCACAACAGCTCTAGATGTTGAAATAGTGAATATTACTGAGAGTTAAGCCATAAACAAGACATTTGTACCACACCTTCTAACACTCAGAAAACATTGCTGAAGATGGGGGGGGAGGAGAATGAATTTGAGATAGAAATAAGGAGGAAGGCTATGAAGAAGGCTATCTTGGTGAAGGACACAGGCATTTCAATCAATCTCATACAAGCTAAGGTTGCCTACACAAGGCCTGTATCAGTATGGGGCTCTCATTAGTCAAATGTGGATTAGCAAGAGGCTTATGGGGGGCCTGCCCTTCACTGTTAGCTACTGATAGATTATAAGCCGTAAGGAATCAGTATTGTATAGCCATAAAGTAGCCAACCTAATACCAATGGACATTTCCAAATCCACCTTCACACAGACAACCCAGATTAAACTCAGGAGGTCTTAAAACAAAACAAAAAAGCTTGAATATGAGAATCTTGGAAGAAAAGTGGGGGCAGTTAATAGGGATAGGAGTAAGATAAGAGAGAGGTGGATGTGAGAATAACCAGCATGTGTTACACATCAATAAAAAGGTCTAATGTTAATAAAAAGTAAAAAACAACAAATAACAAAAACAAAAATGCAGGTCAAAACATATAAGAAGCCTTGGAGACTGAGGTGGGAAAAGGCAGTCTTATTTGTTTCTCAAAGTTCAGATCTAGTTTTTACATCACTGGAATCGATAAGAAAATGGATTCATGTTTCCCGAGAAAGGGAAATCTCAGTATTAGATTATTTAGTGTGAGTCATGAGTACTGGGGCTTGAGGCCAACTCAGTTCCTTTTTAGATATAAATTCTTCCTTTTAAGTCCATGTAGACTGATGCCCTCACATTAACAGGTGCCGAGCTCTATATCAAAGAGAGATTTATTAAGTTTAATAGACCAGAATATACTATTACATAAAGAATACTGCCCTTAGCTGCAATGAAGTCACTCAGTCAATTGATAGCCATGCTTATTTCCAGACCTCTTTGCATTTTCTATTTCTGCTACTGTTCAGAAGTAGAACTGGACTCATTTGCTCAAGGTAGTGCCACATATGCCTTCAAGCATCTAATATCTACAGGGTAAGAAACCCAGAGCCTCAGTATCACAATGGTTTTCACTGTTATTGTTGTTTTTAATTGTTTAGTTGATGTTTTCTGGATGTTTTGCATTGATAAATTTTGCAATTATAATGAATGTGATAATGACCTCAGGCCTTCCTCCCAATGTGATCAAGTAGCAGTAGTTTTTGTAGAATTACATTAAATGAGTTATATGCAACAGGATATTTTCTAAACAAAAATCTTGTGAGAAAATGGCTTTATTTTCACTCATAGGTTGAGAGGGTGCAGGTCATAACATAGAAAAAAAAAACGCAACAGAGTTCATGGTGGTAAGTATAGAAGCTGAGACCCATCTTATTTGGACAGAAAGATAAACAGAATAAGAGGTACCTTATTCTCAACTCTACCTTTTGCATTTTCTTTTATATAGTCTATAAGCATAGCTCAAGAAGTGGTACTACCTATCTTCAAAGAGGATTTTATAACGTTATATAACATCCCTCAGCACCTTATCCAAACAAGTACCTTATCAATACCCTAAGCATCTTAAATTTAAGATAGTTAGAAGTCAGAGTTAGCAGAGCTGTGAGGTACATGTCTGACTGTCAGGATAATGGTGTGGTATTCTTTTATAGAAATGTAAGCATTTGTAGTTTAGATATTCAGCATCATATTACCAAATAGGTGAGTGAAAATGTGATTTTGATGAATGTCTAACTATAAGTCACTGTAGCAATTCATCATTAACCAGGGCTTTAGTTTAAACTTTAATTAGGTGGCTAGGGAGATGGCTCGGTTTTTAAGAGGACTAACTGCTCTTTCTGAGAATCCAGTTTCATTTCCAAGCACCCACATGGCAAATCACAACTATCCATAACTTCAGTACCAGGGGATCTGATATCCTCTTCTGACCCCTAAGGGAAAAAGAGACACATGCAATACACAGAACTGCATGCAGGCAAAACATTCATAAACAAAAAATAAAATAAGTGATATAGAAAGAAAAATTGTTTAAACTTTTATCAGAATGTATAAGCTGCCATTGACAATAATCAAGTACAACTTCTTAAACTGCATGGGTCTCCTATGGATTTTACTACAGTTAGTTCCATCCCCAAAGTACTTCCTACTTGTAAAACTAGTTTTTCTTTCTAGATTTAACAAGACATTGTGTTTGATGATGAGCAGTACTTCCTGTGAGATCCTAGCAGATCCTAAAGTTATGAGATATCATACCAGCCTTTACCTTAATTCACTATGAACTCTTCAAGATTTCAGTTTTGCCTTTAAGAATCCTGTTTTAAAACAGGTTTACAGTATCAAACATTAATTCATAGCTGTGGAGCACTCCATGCAAGCAGACATCAGTTGGTTATCCCCATTACCAATTTGCCTCTATAACAATAGATAATTCTTTACTGCCTCATGTTGCAGAGTCCATAGCTGTGTGAGACTTTTGCTGAAAGTTCTACTCAAGGAGGCTACAGAAGAGTTTCTAGCAATATTAGGACTAGCCAGAGGGAAGTATCTTCCAGGTAAGTTCCAGCTTCATTTTCAGACCCTTCAGTCAAAACGTATGATAGCTTCAGCATTAACATCTTATCATTCAGGTATGGTAGGCGATGAGCTGACATTGAAATGTCCTTGCTGTTTTATGAGCTTCATTGGTCTTTCTGATCAAACACTAAGAGGGAGGAAGCAACTCTGGTACTGGGAGGTTATTTAATGCCACTTATGTTCTAGGCACAGTGTAGAACATGATAGGCCACAGTGAGGAAGATACTGTGGTTGTTTAACTAAATTGGCATGATGTAGCACTCTTCTAATTATTATGCCTATCCCTATATATTAGTGCTGAATTCAGCTTTGATCATAGAAGCTCACTTATGATGACAATAACTGTAGAGACTCAGATCATAGTCCTGTCATGAACCTTAATACATTGGAACAACTCATAAAAACAAACAAAATAGGAAAATAGACAGAGTCCTAATTGTAGTGGGATTATGTTCTGTAAATAATTGTCCTGCTTACTGGTTTAATAAAAATCCTGATTAGCAGAAGGCAGACAGGAAGTGTGGGAGTGACTACCAAACTAAGAAAACTATGGGAACAGGAAGACCAGAAGAGAGATGCCACCAGAGAAGCCAGAGAGACACCAGTGGAGATGTTAGCAGATACAGAAGAAAAGAAAACAGCCATGCTGCTCTGAGAAAAGGCACCAAGCCACATAGCTAAAGAGATGAATGGAAATAGATTGATTTAAAATGACATAGATAGCAAGTTATATACTTGGGCCATAGGTCAATCAGCAGGAAATTAATATAAGACTTTGTGTGTTTCTTTAGTATGTTGGGACTGCTGTTCCAAACCTCAAGGTTATATAGAGCTAAGTATCTGCAGGCAGGTCCAGATCTTGGGGCTCATCTGGGCCAGAAACATATTATTACACCTAATTGGGAGGAGGAAAGGGAGAGGAGATATGTAAGGAAATAAGAGTTTACCTGATAAGCATGTTTTTTTGTGTATACATATGAAATTGTCATAAAGAAACCCATATTGCATGTAATTAATATTTATTAATACACTTATTTTATTGGAACAGTCTAACTTAAAAACACTCTTGGCTTTGGAGTAAAACTTGGAAACTTGGATCTATACCAAATGTATCTCTCTTATAGACTATAAATTGAACATAGGACCAAATAAATGCTTAGATTCTATACCTGCATTGCCTCCAATCTTCTTCAGTTAAAAGTTCATAAACATTTGCTGATATGTAAAGAAGAGACTGTATGGATCTAAACATTATTTTTTTAATATTTATCACAAAATATATTTCTCGTGAATTTCTTTCACATCAAACATTTGTAGATAGATGAGATGCCAGGTTTGATGGAGAAAACTATGTTCATAACGTACACATAGCCTTTCTCAAGGTAAAAATTTTTGTCTCCTTGTTTTGCATTTTTTCTGTGCTGAAACCAAATCTTGGTCATTAAGGTATAAATATTTCACTAAACTGTTTATTTTATATCACTTACAAGAAATAATTTCCAGACAACTAATACATTGAGGTACATGTCAAACACATGCAAAAAGTTGCTGCTAGACTGTTGTCCTTCTTCTGAGATATCGTAAGTAATATAATTTATAGCATACAATGAGCTTTTCTTATGATCAAGATATAAAAATAAAAAGGAACTAAATAAAAGCACCTTTTCAATAAGAAAGACTATAGGTCAAGGTCATCATACTGAATCATTTCTCACTGGTATCCTATAGAATACCTTGAGTTCTGTTCCATTCATACTCACTACACTGCAGAATATTGAGCAAATTACAGCCCATAAATGATCAAACAACAACCAAAAAAGAGAAATGAAAAGGCTGTGAGATTGAGGGCCATAGGTACAAAGAAGTCTGAGGTAGGGAAAAATATTATTTAATGAGAAAATATTCAGAAAGGGTAAATTTCTCCCTGAAATTGATGGAGAAGCCAAAGCCTCCTGGACTGTTTTCAGGTAATATGCCCTAAAATATGTTTTCTTATGCTACACATATGTAAATTTGTATGGTCATCACAAATGTATCCCTTCTTTTATTCACATTTTTGCCTTTATAAGTAAGGTATTTAATATATGTGTATGGGTATATTAATATTCATAAAACATTAATATAGGCACAGATTTTAAATCTAAACAGCCAGATGTATCTGCTTTTTAATTTTATTTTTGAGATTATGATATTATTACATTTCCCTTTCCTTTTTCTAAACCCTCACATATACTCTGTCCTTCTTTCCTTTACATGAAAGGCCACTTCTTTGTTAATTATTATTGCATGTATATATGGATCTCTACATACATATTCCTAAGTATAACTTTTAGAAACATATATTGCTATTTAGATAAATGTTGTCAGGCCTGGTTATTGGTTGTCTAGTGTTACATGATCAGGTCTGGAAATATATATGTATATTTCAGATTTTAGAAAATGGTCAAAAGCTGTAATATATATAACTATCATTAAAGTATAAGCCAATTATTATTGACTTTATATCAGGAACATAAAATAAGTAATGTGGAAAACATTCAAGTATTTCAAGTAGTTTCCACTAGACAGTCAAGAGACATCATTATTTTAAGAGCTATTAGTGCTATAGATCAAATTGTGTGTAACACACATGATCAACACCCTTTAAAAATTCCAGAGCATTTTATATTATTTTTTCAGCTTTCCCAAGGGAGAGTTTTATTAACACCACAATGAACTTGATCAACCCCAAGATTCAACAGGCAATTCACTGAAGCCCTTTCTCATTGGAAAAGATCTAGGTATTGAAGCTCAGTTCAAATATATTAGAATTTCTCTCATCTAAAATGATCCACAGAGAAGAAAGATTCTTTGTTTTGTTTTGATTTGCAGATGAAGAAACTGCCAATAATAGGAGGTCAAGTGACTTAACCAGAGCTGTGAAGTTATGGGATAGATTCCAAGTTAAATAGGGGCTTGCCTTCCAGCAAATCCAGTGATCTATGCCTATAAAGCTAATTAATAGTAGTCTTATGACTAATTGCACTCATTACATGCTCCTTGGAGTTTGACAGGCCTTATAATCTACTCACCTTCATTAAATGTTGAAAAAAGACTCTTGGGAAAAAGGTAATGAGGGAGATAGGTTAGTAGCCCAGAATCAAGGCTGGCTGGGTATTTCTGGATTAAAAATTTAGCTCAGCCTTCCTCTGCATAAGGTGGTCTTACGCAAATAACTAAATCCAAATGTCTTATGTCTCAGCATCTTCATGGTAAATCAGAATACTTAGGTTTGATGATGATTGGTCAGGGCATGGGACATACTGCCTATTTACTTGACAGAAGTTTGTTCTTTGCAAAGTGAGTATAAAGGAAACACTATAAAAAGTTGACTTGTATATGCAGAGGGGTTCTGGGTGATGTCTTAGACAAGCTGACAGATGAACTAAAAGTCAAAAGGAAATCAGAAGTTGCAAGCTCAGAGAAGGGGAAACGTCAAGATAGTCAAGATACAGTGAATGTTGTGCACAAAGAGAGGTGGCATAGCATTAAATGGAAACCCTACATCAGCAATCACATTTTATCCATCTCCTCACATTAAATTAGAAGCCTTATCAAGCAGTGTTTCTGCTTAGGAAAAAAAAAAGGTTATGGAGATGGGGTTATAATAAAAGGCCTATTCCAAAAAGGACAAACTAAAAATGTTCTTTGGGATTCACAACCTATTTCATTTTCTGCAATGAGTATGCCAGGAAGGATTACTTTTTAGCAATATTTTAAGTGCCTAAAGGTCTTCCTACATTTACTGTCCAGAGAATAAATTTTTCTAGGTAGGGAGCTATAAAAATTATGAGCCTCTTGTAATGTTAAATGCTGATAATTTTCTTCTTCCTGGGCTCACACTCCAGAGTTCCAGCTATGCATAGAATACCGGGTATGAAGTGCAAAGAGGACTTGGCTGGGAGGTATTTCAAAGTCCCAGAGGAGACACTGTTAGCGCCTACAAAACACACTGGTTAAGTGTTTTTTTGTTGTTGTTGTTGTTGTTTTTTTTTAAGTTTAATTTAGCTCTTTGAAAGTTCAGGGGAATATTAATTAGTTACCTACCCTTCTGTGTTTACCAACAACATTTGGTATAAAAAGTATTTAAATATTACAAGTTATTGTCTTTGTGGAAGTTATGGCATACTTGGGAATATTTTAGCTTATGAAGAGCTATTGAAGAGGAATGTATGCATCTTGGTGATAGCCATTTAGCATTCTAGATTAGCTTAATATTTATGATATTGTAGTGGTTTCCACTGTTCATGTTTGCAGAAAAAAATACAAAAGGTGAAACAGCTTTCTCAAGACCTCACAAGTAGAAAGTTTCATTAAGAGAACTTAATTTATCTTCACAAGTTGATTCCTACACCTGATATACACAGGTGTACAACATTACTATGGAATAGCTTTATTTAGGCCATTAAGTACACATCTTTTAATGCTGGCAAATTTGATATGCTGTCCCCATGAAGTCAATAAGTGCTGGATAATAGGATTGATCCCAGATTACAGGAACACTTCAATCTTTATACAAGGTGTCATATTCAGTGTTCTGTTACTATGAAGCGACACTATGACAACAGAAACTCTTATAAAAGAAAACATATAACTGCATTTGGGTTATAGCTCATAGGCTTAGTGCATTGCAGGCAGACATGGTGTTGGAGAGTTAGCTGAGAGTTCTGTATCTAGTTTGATAGATAGTAGGTTAATAGAGCAAGATTGGGGCTGACTTGAGCTTCTGAACCTCAAAGCCCACTGTTGCGACATACTGCCTACAGCAAGGCCACACCTATTTCAAAAAGGCTACACCTCCTAACCGGTCTACTTCCTATAAACTTATATGACCTGGGCCATTTTCATTTAAACCACCACACAGAGGTCATGAATTTCAAAGGGCTGGAGAAGCAGTGGGAGTTTGAAGAGGAGAATGCACAAGGAGAAATGACAATACAGCAGCCCCATGTGAACGCAACGAATAAACAACAGCAAGAAAAACAATGCATGTAAATCAAACCCTCAAGCAATTCAAGGGAAATTAAAAACATAATTCACTCAGCTCATACCTACAAGGTAAAGACCATGAGACAAGTCTTAATCAGTACCTATGACTCCTTCCTACCATTCTCACCCTGCTGCCTACTCTAAAACCCTCCCTCCCTGGGGCTGGGTTTCTACCTGCCTTTCCAGAGCCTGATCCTACATAACTCAGCCTTTTTGGCTATGCTGGTCTCTTGTCCTCTTGCTCCAGTCTGCCTTTCTTGATCAGTGGCTCTTCTCTCTCCTCTCGCGTCTGGTTTAGTCTGCCAACCATGTTGAGCCTTGAGTCTTCCTTGTTTTTCTACCTTATATATACAACACAAATATCTATACTTTAGGTATAGTAATATCCTCCCTTTTATATTTAATTTTCTTAATTCTCTTTGATGACCTTATTAGGAAATTTTTTTTTTTATTTGAGATTTACTTTCCTCCAAAGAGTAACTTATTTTTCTTTTTCTCTTTCTTTTTTTTAAATTGTGAATAAAGTCACATTTTCTATCCATGTATATGCTTATTCAAGGTCCCTACTCCCTCCCACACACTCCAGTCACTCTCTTTTCTCCACATCTCTCCATCTCCTCCCCAGCATGGGCAGGAGGTCCCAAGGTTCCTATATTGCTCAGTTCAGCCTCCACTCCTGGCAGATCCAGTTTTCTTCCCCCAACATCAAGACTGGGTCAGGTGTTCCTCTAGAGGGAGTGGGATCCAAGGTGCCAGTCCAAGGTGTTTCAGATCCCAAGCTGCTCAGTGGTTGTGGTTTGCAGCTTGGACATGCTTTGCTTTTTCCTTTTTTTTAGAGTCCACTAATGAGTGAGTACATCCCTTGATTATCTTTCTGGGTTTGAGATATCTCGCCCAGGAGGATATTCTCCAAATCCATCCATTTGCCTGCAAATTTTAGGATATCATTTTTTTTCTTACTGCTGAGTAGTACTCCATTGTGTAGATGTACCACAGTTTGTTAACCCATTCCTCAGTTGAGGGGCATCTAGGTTGTTTCAAAGAGTAACTTCTATTGTCCTTTATTTTATCTAAGAAATAGAACCTGAAATAGCTCAAATTAATTTGGTTTCCATATGAAGGGACTGATCATTAGACCTTTAATTGCAAATCAATTGTTATATATGTATTCTGTGATCACTATGCATTTACTGCTTAGCATTGGCTTACTTGTGTGATTATTGTTATACTAGTGAAAGGTCCCCAGAAAAAGAGAAGCATGAGAATATATATATATATATATATATATATATATATATATATATATATGCTAAGAAAAACAGAAGGCAAGGAAAAGAGGGAGGGAGGCAGTAAGGAGGAAAGGGGAGAGAGAGATTAGAGAAAACTGCCCAGGTAAGTAAGTGCATATGGGTAAATTGACACACCTACTACAAGCTATAGATATATACCAGAAATCAATAACTATCATCCTAGTCAGTCGAAGAAGATAACAAGATAACACCTATTTTGTTAGCATTACTTTAAAAAAATGTAAACCATAATAATTTTCACAAATACCTAGAGTAGTACATATTATCTATTATCACAGAATAGACACTACATCAATGGCAGCCAAGAGGGAAAAGGAAAAAAAAATGAGGAAAAAAAAATAAAGACCAGGATGGGGAGATAACTCCTTTTATTCTTTTCTCCAACAGACTCTATATTTTTTAGAAATTAAGTAACAACTAAAGAGTGGAACACTGCCAGCTGTCAATGAGCAATTTTAACTATAGATTTATCCATATATTCAAGTTACATGGCAGGCCATGGATGCCTATTGATTTCTCTCCTCTGAAATAGATGGTTTTGTTTAGCTCTGAAAAAGTGAACATTTTTTTCTGACACCAACTGCTTGTTTAATAGTTTTGGAATAATCTATATTTCATTAAGAAGATGACTTATTACAGCCCACCTTCTGTTGTCTAGTGAACTATTGATTTAAGGTAGTTTTGCCCTTCTAGAGCATCTAATAAATTGGTCCCAATCGGCAGTGGCATGCTGTATACTCATTCCTCACTGTATAAATGTCGGTCTTGCATATTTTAGAACATGTCCTTAGATTTCTTTCCTTGACAAGATCCTTTCTCTCTAAACCTCTCTGCTGAAGCAGTCACTAATTTTTTTAATAATCCACATAAAACTTTTAGATAAGTGGAGGGCATCACAATCAATATTCATAGCATGATTTATCACGACTAAGACTATCTCACAGAGTCTTCCCTGTACATCCAGTGTGTGGAGTAGTTAGTACAGTCATCCATCTCCAGGATATTTTAAACAGGCGTTAATGGGCTTGAAAGGTGGAGTGGCTATGAATCACTTTCCTGTGATGTAGGTAGTTAGAGACTTTATTAGCTCAAATACTTCATGCTTCCTCTGCCTTTTTCTCCTTCCCTGTGGCCCTAGTCCATTCATCTGAAAGCAGTGACTATGTGGCTTCCTCTTCACCCAGTAAGGTTTAACTCTTGCTTGGCTGGGAAGTCTATTGATCTTTGTTAGAGGGGCTTTGCCTTTCTTAATATCATTGAGGACACTAGTATGAGTTTAATTATCTGTATGCTTCTTCTTTTCCCTACAGGCTCAGTTTTCCAAGACAGATTATGTGCCTTCTTATTCTAGACGGCTTTTTTAAGAATTTGATTGGCATGTAGATAATGTCTAGAACTTCTGTGAAGTTCTCTATGATAAATGCATTTGCTAAGTTATTGAAGCACATGATATGGTTCACTAACCACTTATAGGAGTCTTAGATTAGATATAACAGAATGGCTGTTGATTGAATAAATGTGTGGATTAATAACAACAAAGAAAAATAAAAGAATAAACACTTCTTAATAATTTTGATGATCATATTCTTTTCCCTAGGCATAGTGTCTCCAGTCTTATTCATTCTCATTGAGATCATTTATTATTCTTACCATAGTGTCTTCACAAAAAGTCAGAATAGTATTAAAAAATAAAGTCAAAATAGTTATTTTAACTTTGTGAAAGCTTGCTGACATTTGAAGTAAATTGAAAACTTGTCACTATTTCCTTTAAATTATCTAATTGTTTTTATTTATTGGTGTGTTTGTGTGTGTGTGTGTGTGTGTGTGTGTGTGTGTGTGTGTGTGTGTGTGTAACATGCATGTAAGGACCTGAGAAGCTAGAAGAGAGATCTCAGGATCCCCTGTGGTCAGAGTTACCAGCAGTTGGTAAGCAGTCTGACTTTGGTGCTTTGAACCAAACCTGGTTTATCTAAAAGAATAAAAAGTACTCATATCTCCTGAGCCATCTCCCCATCTCTGTTATAGATTGCAGGTCCTTGAAGGTGACAATAGTGTTGTAAGTAATAATGCCAATAATAATTCCAATGCTCTATAACTAATAGTTGATAAAAATCAGATTCAACAAAATATCTGGACTTTTTATTTTATTTTGTAATCTGAGAAATCTTCTGTTAAACTAAGGCTCTAACAGCTTGACTCTTAAGACCAGAAGTCTGGTTTACCCTCATACTCTAACATAGCAGTAGCATGGTCTAGCAGAGCACTTTTCTTTACACACAGACATGAAGTAGTGGTGATCAGGGAACTTTATAGTTTGCGATTCCCAACTCTGTAAAAGAAAAATATTACCAAGAACATATCCAATCCAGAATGTCTATTTCCTTTTGTGACAATGTTGTGTGTGTAACAGGAGTATGTAGAAAAAGAATCTCTATGATTGGGGAAGTTTACTTCGATAAGTTTTCAGATGATAAGTTGCATATACCACTTTGGAAATGTTGGACATAATTCATTGGATTTAACCTTTCCCCTTACAGCAGGAAAAGAGGTTGGAGGAGTAATGTCTGTCAAATCCATGCAAATTGCTGTCATGCCACTTTGAGTTTGGAGAGGTTGCTATGGAAATGCCTGTCCTATCCTGAACTTGGGCTGAGTGCATTGCTACCCTGTGTCTGGTTTGTTTCTCATAAGAATGGAGAGAAAAGAGATAGGACACAATTGCATATATGACCTCGATGGCTTCGATCTTAGACACAGTTCATGTTTGATTGATCCCTCAGACTTTCACATTTTCTGAAGATAGTAACATAGTGAACTGCTGGTCTCATACAGTTCAATACACATATATAAAAGATATAATCGCAGATAGGTTTTCTTATGTCATTTTTTGATATAATTAAAAATCTTAATTCAATGAGAGATTGATGTAGTGTCTAAATAAATACTCTAATTTTGATCATCAATGGAAAGATGTAATATTTTTGCCCATAACATAACTTTTGTGAAATTCTTACCAGGATCTATGAGCACTGTCTAGTTCACATTAACTTCCTTATAACGTGGGTATTTCACTTGGGTATTTAGTAGTCAGCTCTTTCTGTCTGGTGTCAATATCTGATGCAGTATGAGTTTAGAGGAAATAAGTTTTCCTTTGGTCCAGTATTTCAGAGCTGGTTTAATTGCTGTAAGCCTGAGATGGAGCTGAAATCCATGGCAGAAAGCAGGTGTGTGATAGAATGGTGTTGCTATTTCTTGATAGACATAAAGAAAATAAACTTATATAGGAAGGGACAGGGTGGAAGACTCCTTTAGGACTTGGTAACAGATATCTCTTTCCTCTAGTGATTTCCCCCACAATCCTGAAGCTTTTACCATCTCTAAACATCACTGTGTAGGGAACCAAGACTTCACAACAGGACTGATGGTGATACTTCCTTTTCAGAGTCTAGCATTCCTTACATTCACTTCATATTACAGAAAGCAATTGGTTCATCTTCACCTGTTTCCAAACTTTCAATAATTTCAGCGTTTTTCAAAGGTCCACATTCAAAGTTTCTGCTTAGAATCAAGGCAGCTCTTAGCCATGGTGTCTTGTAGTACCATGATTCATGAATTGTTCCTTAGGCTATTCCACTCATCCTCTGTAGCTTCATTCAGCAGATATCCCAAAGTTTTGGGCACCTCTGACTTTTCCATCCCAACTGAGTCTTTTGTTTCATTCTCATAGCCTCCTGGGTTATCCTATCAGATCATGCTCTTGAGGACTGGTGTCAGTATAATGAATTGACAATTTTCTTCCAATATCCTGGTAGACTGCTTATGACTCCATACTCTTGTATTCTGCATATCTGTAAAACAAGTGACTGATGTGTGACATCAGCACCCATTTCCAGCTTGAACAGTAACTGGGCTCCTATAGTCAACAGTGACTTTTGAGTGCATAGTTGATTGGATGCAAGAAAATGCTTCCCCAGAAAGCCTTGTGTGAGCTAACTGTAGTGTAACTTTGTGTTCCAAAATAAAGCATATCAAACTCTTTAAAAATATTAAGTGCTTGGATTTGCTGAGTATGTCCAATTTCTGAAATGTTGTAAAGCTATCTTCCCTATTGTTCTAGTACAAAGTGTAGGCCAGTGTTTTATTATAAGTCATCTTTTAACAGTTATACCTTCTTAGACTCAATTTTTCTCACACCAACTTCTTTCTGATCAAACTGCGAAGTTTTCTGTTTCTTCTTCTCTCAAATTATATCATACACCTCACTAAAGGCAGACAATAAACTCTGTGCCAAAACATTAATGTAGTGATGCCTGAAAATATCCTTTTAGATTAGTCAGTTGTCTTTAAATTTAGCATTCCACAAGTCCATGTAGCCAGCTTATTTGCCTCACTGAAACTTAAATGATCTCTATTCCAATATACCATAAATTCTCTATTCACATTGGAACACCTAGGACAAGAGCCTTCTCTGTATTCATTCCAATCAGCATTCTTGTCTTCTGAAATTTTATCAGAATCCCAAGTTAGTATCCTCCTAAAGCATTTTCTATCCTGCATCCTTAACCATTTCCACATCTCCAACACAATCTAAAGGTTTAAGAGCAACTCTGATGGGCAGGCACAAATGCTCACTCTCATGCCAATGTTTCTATTAGCTTTGCTATGCTAAGTACCTGGAAAAAATAAACTTAGAGGAAAGATGCTTTACTTGCTCACTGGGCTAAGAGTTTTTATAAACTGTCAGGTTTTTTTTTTTAACTATGTACTTGGCGTGAGGCTTATCAACATGGCTGGTATCCTGCATGTAACCTAGTTGCTCATCTCATGGTGAACAGGAAACAGAGAGAGAACACTAAAAAATGGGTTTTACTGATAGTTCCAGAGTACATATTCATACTATGTCAATACTATATACGAAATCATGCTTAATATGGCTTTATACAATGGTCTTGAAAGTCTAGTGGAATAAATGCAAAGCCTTTAATGACCAAGTATGACAACTCTCTAAGTTTCAGTGCATTTCCATGACCTACTTGTGCTAGCTAGCCCTGATTTTCCATTGGATTCTGTCCTCTCTACAGACACACAACAGCAGCTATTTTACATACAAGGCATAATACCATTTTATCTGGCAATAAAGAACCATGCCATCCGAAGAAAAATATCTTTCAATGGTAATGGAAAAGAGAAACTGCCTTCATCTTTCTCCTCCTAGAATTTTAAGAATGTTCTGATACATCTGACCCATCAAAAACCAACTGCATAGGCTCCACAGTAGGTAGCATCTTAGTTTAAAAGATGCCAAATGGGGCTGGAGAGATGGCTCAGCAGTGAAGAGTATGCACTGTTCCCACAGAGAACCCATGTTTAGTTCCAAGCACCTAGGTCAAACAGTTCACAGCCCTCTGTAACTCCAGTTCTAGAAGATTTGACATTCTTCTGGTCCCCAAAAGCCCTACAGTCATGTGCACAAACACAGACTCAGATATAAACATATGCTCATAATGTGAAAATTTAAAAAAAGAAAAACTTAAATTTTTTAAAGTGAAAAAACAAACAGCAAAATAAAACAATTGAAGCCATCAGTCACTTGTGTTGAAGTTATGTTATGGGAGGAATAAAAGTTCCTGACCAGTCCTTTATGAAAGTTCTGATATCTGGAATACTATCAGGTTATGTTGGTGTTTTCATCCAAGAGGTATACTTTTCAAAGTATTTTGGAATTCTGTTTGCCATAAGGCCCTAGAACCTGTCATTAGAAGCTATGTGCACTTGAACCTTGAATACTGTTACTACTTACTTTTATTCTGTCCTCATAAATTCTTGGGGTACATTTCAATAAAAAATAAATCAGAGTTTGTCTAAGTCTATTTAACTCTAAAGCAGACATTTTCCAATGTCTATGGAGCTAGTTAATGAAAGCATGATGACAAATGTGATAAAAGATACATGTTGAAACACTGAGTAACAAAGGCATAAGAAAAATAGAAATAATTACCATATATACAATGAAATTCACATTTATTTGGGTCTCATTTACTTTCCCATGCAAAGTATATTGCTGCATTTTAAGTTAAGGAAGGTGAAATGAAAAATATGTAACAATTTTACTTATTTCTCAAAATATGTTATGTATTGAATTACACATGTGTATTCATACCTAAAATACAAACCATGGGAAAACACATACACACACACACACACAAACACACACTTTAAATATGTATTTATATGTACTCTGATTATTAACTGAGAGGTCAAAAATGAAGAATTTGAAGTATAGACTGAAATGTTCTCATACTAACAATTTTCAAGTTACAACTGGCTTGCAGCTTGGGAATCCTTATAAAATGTTAAAGCATGCTATTGGTATTTTTAAAGGTTGTTCATGTATGTAAAATATAAGCTGCCCAAAGGATCTAAAGAGAAAGAGGCCTCTTCTGGACAACAATTTTGTACAGTGCTAACAGATATGGATAATTAACTCTTTATGTTAGAAGGAGCTGTATTTTTATGCAGCTTGCAAGTGTATTTTGAGAAGAGAGAACACTGAAAACATGCAGATCAATGATATTGACCCAGACTCTCATTATGAAAGCATTTAACTCATTATTATCACTAGGGATTAAAGGGTAATCCTTATAAGTGAAGTGCTAATATAACCCTGTTTATTGAGCACATTCAGTCATCCAACCCAGATGTCAGGACCACTCCACAAAATAACCTGAAAGTTTTATATTAGTCAATGTATTTTTATGCTATGATAGTTCAAAATGCCTTCCAGACACAAATTAAAAATCTATTCATGTAACTCATTTTGATGATAGTCTTGACAATCTCAAAAACAGATGATAGGATCAAACTGTAAATCCATAATCATTCATGTAGCAACCATTTTTAAAATTAATTTACTGATATATCCTCAGAAAATGGCTCATTACCTCATCCTGGATTTCCTTGAAATACAGCAAAATATTGCATCCTAGGATCTGTGTTAAAAACATGATAATTATGAACCTTCTTTGATTATTCTGATATTTTCAGAACCCATGTTGATTTCTCCTCCAATGCACCTGGGATTTTATTTTTAACTCTATTTTTAAAATGCTCAAGAATGATAGACAAAAGAGTCAGGACACAAGAGAAATAAATGCTCCAAACCCCTTTTTAACACCATAGGGCACACACATATTTAGCACTTATAATCTACTGTGAAAGAATATCTGCCGTCTGCCCGGGGGACAGGGGGGAGTTGTGGAGGAGAAAGAATGATCTGATGTGTTGGGAGGGGGAAAGGACCTTGAATAAACATATACAGAATAGAAAGTGTGACTTCTTTGTTAATAATAATAATAATAATAATAATAAAAGAAAAAATATCATATTGACTTTCAATGGTAAGGTTTGCACTATGGTATTTGGTAATTGATTATTATGGAATTACTTTTTATTCCAGGTCAATATTAAATAATACTGTTATAAGTGTTCTGTCACTGAAAATTTATAAAGAATTATATCTGATAATATTCATTAATCTCCAAATAATTTTGTCTACATATATTTTAGTGGACATAATTAGAATCAGTCATGTCACAGAATATTATTTAGTATCAGTAGCAAGTTAACTTATTTTTCCAATGTTTGTATGCTAAAGTTCTAACCTTTAGTCCTTCAGAGTGCAATTATTTCTATAAACATTGTTTACATACCTGTAAATGAGCCTAAAATAAGTTCATATTAAAGTGTATTGATGAACACAAAATGTCTGGTGTATCTCTCAAAGTAAGAAAAGAGGAGAGAGAGAGGAAGAGAGATAGAAGAATTTGAAGTATAGACTGAAATGTTCTCATACTAACAATTTTATCTCCTCAAACTCCCCCCATACCCTCACCATTTTTCTACCCATCCAAATCTGTATCCTTAATTTTTCCCTCTCAGTATATTTATCCTGTGTATATTCATCTTGCCTCTCAAATGTAACTAAATGAAAATAGTTTTAAGTTTTCTAAGTGACCAGGGTAGTATTTTTTCACCATGTTTTGTTTGGAAATTTCTTATGGAAAATATCCAGTGGACTGGGACCTATCTAAACTGGATATGCCAGAACAAACTGACTCACCTTTGGATTCTTGTCCTGCTTGGGGAATGCATGGGGAGATGATGTCGGGGAGGCTGAGGGAGGACTGGGAAGTGAACAAGGAGGGGGCAGTTATAGACATGGGGAAAAACATTTTAAAGAAGATAAAAGTAAACAATTTATCTGAAATATATGTCTTAATAATTATTAAAGCTTCTAAAAGAAACACCATTTTCATAACATAAATTACTGTAAATGATAATTTTGTAATATTTACCACTTACCTAATGTTCTTTAACTGCTGTATCCTACATCAATGTACACTAGGTTGAAAGCATATAAACTCTATATAAGTAACCATGTCAACAATTGAAGGTACACTAAATACATATGGCAGAAGAATAAAACAGAGAAGTGCACATGCCTATCAGTAATGGGATATTAAATAAATTAATAATATATTTATTTATATATGTGTATGTGTGTTTCTTTGAAATAGAGACAACATGAAATTGAATGGCAAGGGAGGTGGAAAAGATCTGGATAGATGGAAAAAGGTAAATAATATAAAAATTTATTCTGGAAAAAAATTGATAAAATACGGAGCTATGGAAATAAGTTCAAAGGCCATTTGCACTAAGGTTATCCAGTAGACAGAACTGAGACAATGTTTGGTTAATTGATTCCATGGTGAATCATCTACAGAACATTAAATGCTGAAATAAAATAATTTCTGATATATATATACTATACTGCTAATTATAATCATATTATTAAAATAGAAGAATACAGCTGTATTTTAAAATACTTTCACACAAGTTGTCATTATGATTTCTTATAGGATTTATTGTTACTATTATATAAGCAGAATATGTCTATAGCAAGCACAAACCCACAATAGCTAAACTGGTACTAGGTCTACTGAATCCTTTCTATAAGTCAGCTATGAAGGAGAGTAACTGACTCAGCTCCACCACATTCTGCTGATCTACTGTCCATGGACAGATTCTTCAAAAATGAGGAGCTATAATATCCAGTTTTGAACTTGCAGGTGAACCCACCAGGCTATGATGGGTATTTCCTAATTCAGAATCATATAGACGGCTACCCTGATTACATACTGTGGGAAACTAAGCAAAACCATAATTAGTAAATAGAGGAAAGATATTTATGGGGGAAGGAGCTATTAGGGGTCAGAGGATAATGGGAGAAGAGTGAGAGAGTCAAATAACATAGAATAAACGTGAAAAAAAATACAAAATTTGCTACTACTAAAAATCTGTTGCCAGTTTTGGTGGCACTCACCTTAAATAATGGTGATCTAAAACAATCAGCCATATCTCGGTGAGGAAGAGGTCAGCCTGATTTACAAAATGAGTTCAAAAATGGCCAGGGCTACATAGAAGGACACAAGAGAGAGTGACTTGAAGGGGAGGGAGGGGGAAGGGAGTTTGAACAAGGGGATACATGGATAAAAAGTGTGACTTTATTCATAATAAAAAAGAAATATATATATATTTCAACCTCCCCATTTACATTTACCTCTAAACACTTCTCATAATAGTTTAAAATAAAAAACATGTTTTAGTCTTTTCTCTATATGTGGCAATATTCAAAAGTCATAATTCCAAAATTTATAACCTAGAATTTCAGAGAAATGCCTTCCAGAGTCACTTTCATTTAGGATTCTTTTTTCCATTTAACTTTTTCATAGGCACACACACACACACACACACACACACACACACACACACACACACAAATGCTTCCAGAGGCTTATGAAGCTTAGCTGTAGATTCTGATGGTGTGATTCCATAAAGGGTGTGTATGTTAAATGGAAACCACCCTTGAATTTTGCATTTTGTTTGTATGTGTGTGGAAGTGTATACAGGTGTGTGCCTATGTGTAAGTGCATGTGTGCATTCTCTGTTGTTTTACAAGCTCTCTGCATCTTATAATTGAGACAAGCTCTCTCATTGTCCTGGTCAAATATTCTAGGATGCCTGTCCAAGAAGCTCTGTCTTCTTGCCTTGACCTCTCCAATGTTGATTTTGTTAAGATTATGCATTCTACAGTCTCTCTTTATCGTATCTTGAACAGTTATAGTTGTCTATGTTAATCACCAGCTATCACAAAAAGACATTTCTCTAACAAGAGTTGACTGATGCACTACTAATCTATAGGTATAGCAATAAGATATTAGTACTCATTTTAAACCACTGTCATTCAGCAAACTGTGAGTTAGGATTACTATTGCTGTGATAAAACATCATGATCTGAAGCAACATGGGGAGGAAAGGGTTAAATTTTCCCCCCTCTCCCATGTAAAACACTTTGCCATCAAATGTAGTAAAGGAACTCAAACAGAGAAGAAACCTGTAGGTAGGAGCAGATGCAGAGTCTATATAGGACTGATGCACTGGCTTGCTCCCATGGCTTCCTAAGCCTACATTCTCACAGAAACCAAGATTACCAGTTCAGGGGTGTCACCACCCACAATAATCTCATTCATTGGTCATAATCAAGAAAATAGATTTAAAGGAGAAAGAAGGGCACATGATTGAACTCATTGGTGTAGCAAATGACTTTCTTAAAAAGACTATACTAGCTCAGTCATTAAGATCAACAATTAATAAATGGGAAGTCATAAAACTTAAAACTTTCCGTATAGCAAAAAATAACACCATTCAATTTAGAGCCATCCAAAAGAGTAAGGAAAAAATTTTATGCCTATACACCTGACAAAGGGTTAGTATCCAGAATATATAATTTAATGTATTATTATTAATATTTATTTTCTGATAATCCCTGTAAAATTAATGTGAGTTTAAGGAATTTACAAGTATTATTTTATAATAAAAACAGAAGCCTATAGCTTAAAGTGATTAAGTTATGGATCTAAGATCTGTGAAGAATAATAATTAAACTGATGAAATTAATCCCCAAAGAATATTCATTAACTAATATTCTATTTGAGAATAAAAACCATTTTTAGTGCAATATAAAGGTAAGCCCTAAAAGGCAAAAGGAATTCATATTTAATATTCATGACTCCCTAATTGCCAAAAAGGACAAAAAGCTTGGGGCTTTAAGAATAGCCTTCCTATAAATTTGGGGCTGTGCTTAAGTTCACTGAGATGAAGTTGTGAGCAGATATTTAAGTATTATTTTTCATTTTGTGAAAAATAATTCTCAAAAATTGTATTTTTTTTCTAGCTTCATGAAGCTGCAGGAAAGGACCTGGCTAGTGGTCTTTAACTGTGAATTTCCTGAAGAACTTTCCGACTGTACATTAGTTGTCTCTCTACAAAGACTAGAAATTAGATCCACAGTAGCTTTCCATAAATGCTTGTCACTTAATTGAGGTTGTTTATTAATGCCTTTATCAGGCAAGACACGTCTCATTGCCTTGCTTTGAAGAATGTGGAACCTGAAGTAAGGTTTTAGTTTTAAATTTTATTTGTTTAACATTTTTATATTAATATAATTATATCATTTTCCTGTTCCTTTTTGTCTCTCACAATCCTTTCATATACTCCCTGGCTGTTACAGATTCACAGCCTCTTTTTCTTTAATTGGTTGTGGTCGTGGCAGTTTCTCTCTCTCTCTGTCTGTCTCTTTGTGTGTGTTTCTAAATACATAACAAAATATGATCAGTCTGTATAATATTACTTGTATAAATTCAGGGCTGACCATTTGGTTTTGAATAGTCAGTTGGAGTTGGTGTGCTATTCTCTGGACAAAATTATTTTTTCCACTCTCCATGTGAAATTCTAAAGAAGTGAAGAAATGACTAACTAGTAGTGCTATTAGGTTATGACACCTATGAGCAACAACAGTGTCCACCATGGCACCATAATTCTAAAGATGCAGTAGTGGCATGTATCCCTGTGTAACCAACAGGGAGGAAACCTTGCCTGGTAGTGAAACCAAACCAACTATCCAAGGTTAATGAAATTATGGATCTTAGACGCAAGCCTACAACTGCCACTTTATTAAACAAACATAATTCCTATGTACATTAAATATTTCCTTGTAACCAAAGATATGTATAGTCCTTACCCTTCATCTCTTTCTAACAGATGAAGGTCATTACAAAGAACCACAGCTTAGTGAAATGCAGACTCCTGGAGCCCAGTCACAACTGATATGTCTACAATACAACTCTTGTCCCTAAGGTTCAGAGATCATTTGAGAAGACAGGTGGGGAAGGGTGTAAGAACTATAGGAACAGGGAATTTGTTGTGATGTTGTATCATCTCAGAATGTCAGAAGTTATACCTATCAAGTTTCACTAGAGTAGCTACCAAACATGACCAGAACAAAGAAAACAATAAACATATCAATGTGCCTGATAAAAAGGTCAAAGAGGCCTAAATTCTAGACAAAGAGCCACATGAAACTAAGAAATGCTGGGTGTGGAAGAAGGAGTTTTATCCCAGTAAAGAGCACACCAATCAGAGTGCAAAATTGTAACCATGACTTCAACCTTGACAAATTCCTTCTGCATCTCCAATTCTCTTTGGAAATTTCACTGAGGACTGATGCTTTGGCTCTGCTTGGAAGATCCTGGGTGTTTTACCTGAGATAGAAAACTGAAGTTACATCACGCAGACAAGCATTTTGAGTGAAAGCATGGGGAGTATTAGAACAAAAACATCTAATTTCTAAATCCAACAAGAAAAGCAAACTAAACCAAAGGTCCACAGAAAGACATAGAAGTGAAAGAATGTGATAGGGAATGAAGCAAGATGAAGAGTAATAAGTCCTCCACATTCAGAAACTACCAGGTCTAAAAAGAGAAAGATAAAACCCACACAGATGAGAAACAGACAATGAGCATCAGGTGGATCATGGAAGAGACAGGTTGTGTGGAGACCAGAGAGGAATTTAGGAGTGAAAGTCAAGAGA
The DNA here is from genome assembly GCA_004025045.1 of Sigmodon hispidus. Lineage (NCBI taxonomy): Eukaryota > Metazoa > Chordata > Mammalia > Rodentia > Cricetidae > Sigmodon > Sigmodon hispidus. The sequence goes on from PVIH01009529.1 coordinate 56,952, forward strand.
GGTTTAAGCTTTCCTTTTATTGTCTTGGTTTGATTCTTTCTTTTTATTTGGCTTTTAGCTTATTTACTTTATGACAGGTTTTTGGAAAGCTTGTAGAAATTGTAATGGTTTTTAGAAGCATTTCTATGGAATCTGGCTGCCAATAAATGGAAGATATGATCGATCCATGCTTGCAGTATAAAATCAGAAACCTGCTGTTTTAGGCAGGAGGAACCATGAGAAGAATTTACTGAGTTGCAGCTTCAGAGGTAGACTTATAGGAATTTCAGCCCGAGACAGAGATATAGGAGGAGTACCTTTCACTTTTGATTTAGAAATATTAAGTTCAAGATAAATTCAAGGTTTGTAGACCTGGGTTACTTAGTAGATATATATTTAATTTGCTGACAAAATTTCATATTCACTTCTACAGTAGATTCTCAAGTTTACCCTCCAAATCAGAATGCATACAGATTTTCTGTTGTTCATCACAGCACTATACACATTAGATAAGTTATGGAATCTGTCAACCAACAGAAAATGGTTAAGAAAATGTGGTGTGCGTAAATGCAATAGAACTTTTCAGCCATAAAGAAGTTAATAATGAAGCTATATATTGAGCAAGAAAATGTATGCAATTGGAGGTATGTTATATTAAGAAAATTAAATCAGCCTCAGTAACATAGATATTGCCCATAATTTGCAAGTCCTACATTTCTAGAAATATATATGTACTTATATGTACCGATGACAGGAAATTAGAAATGAAACTTGCTAGTAAATGAAGACTGACAGGAGTGGAAAAATGGGAGAACTGGATAGAAGCAGAGTATGGGGGTGACATGTGAACAAAGCATAGTGTGTAGCTGCATAATAATGACTTTATTCAAGCAACTTAAAAGATGTCTAGATCATTGTCAAGTATACATATGTCTATCCAGAAAAATGTTACAATTGTTACACTCAATTTACTGGATAGTACAATGTAATGACTTTATATCATTTCATCCACACCCTCTTCCCTTTTACACTATGGGTTTGTTGAAGGCTTGCTGAACTCTGACTCAACTTGACCTTGGTGGTGTGAGTGCAATAAATAGCACAAGCAGACCTACAAAGTGCATCCACATAATTTCTTTGGTACCCTACTCCTCCTTGATCACAAAAGCAGAACATGACTGTGTCAGTAAGATGTCACCAGGAAGAAGATATGATTTCCATGGCTTGTCTGAAACACTTAAATGTTTCAGCCTATATAATGTATGATATGCCTATATGTACCCTATATATGTCAAGAAAAAGGATCCTGATGCTAAGACGTGGGTAAATACAACCAAGACCAGCAGAGTTTGTAGCTAATTCCCTAGACTTACAGAATAGACCCTTTTATGGTGCCAAGATTATAAGCATGTTTGCCAAATCACAAATTGACTAGAAGACACATCCTCTCCATATGACTCTTGTCTTTGTCTGCATAGAAATATAAGCCTTGACCAAAGTCACCATTTGATCATCAACTGTTATCAATTCAGTTAGATTGACACCTTGAAACAATAAACCTCAAATTTTCATGGAAGTGTGTGTGTGTATGTGTATGTGTTTGTGATGGCGTAGTATGTGTGCATGTGCCACAGTTTACCTGTGGAGCTCAGATGACAACTTTTGTAAATCAGTTTTTTTCTTCCACCAAATGGGTGCTCAGGCTTAACAGTGTCTTTTTCTGCTAAAGCCATGTTACAGACCTGTTAGGTTTTGACACATTTATTTGCAATTAAATTTTAATGTTAATAGTTGTAAGTTGGAAAATGTAGTTGATTTGGAAAAGTATAAAGTGCTTCAGAATTTTCTACAATGAAATAGACAAAGTTTCTCCATGCTATTGAGTCTCTCAATTTTAATAGTATGTTTCTATCCTACAGGCAGTAGGAGAAAGTTTAAATTGTACCCCTGAGAAATATGCATATACAGATATTAATTCTTATCTCTAAGAAAATAATTATATAAATTAAAACTTTCTTGATTTATCTATATCTATATAAATACACATCTTTCTCTCTATACATAAAAAGAATAAGAAATAGAAATAATAAAATTGCATTTCATTGTTTTTAAATGTTTGTATACCATAAATCTTGAATAGAACAATAACAGAAGTAATATTATCAGTCCAATATAAATAATTTAAAAATAATAATTTTGCCACCTCTCCCATTTTATTTCATCTTAAAGACGCTGTAAGAAATGAGTCTCCCTATTTCATCTAACAATAAAGGTTACAAGTTACAACAGTTTCATCTTCAAAGCCTTTTATAAATGACTGTGAATATTGCCTTAGCATTAATTTAATCTGCAGAAGCACCCACTGGAGAACAGCCATTACTCTTGATTTATGTCTATTTTATTAGCTCCAGTTACCCAAGCAGACACAGCAAGCTTTGAAACCAGCCTTCCCAAGCCTTGTAAACTGTTAGTATAAACTCAATTTATCTGTTGGCATAAACTTGGCATCAGCTCTCCTTGGGAAGTCTTAATTTAATGATTCACAGTATCCAAGGCAAAGAGAAAGTGGTTCACAGACATCAGTTCATCAGATCTCAGGACTCTTTGAGCGTTCCATTCTTATACAAACTATGGGCTGTTTGCATTGAGGGGATTGGACTGTTCTCATATAGGAATTGTGCACCAGTCAAAAGGAATAACCATACAGAACATGTTATTTGTAAGATCTTTCCTGTCTTGCCCTGCAGTTTATTCTGCTTCACTCTTCCCAGCAAACAAGATCAAGTCGAAGTATACAACAATCACTCTACACAAGTCAAAATATACAGCAATCAACCTACACAAGTCAAATTATACAACAATCACTCTACACAAAGCTTCTTCCCTGTCTATCAGTCCTTTTACAGGTTTTTTTCCAGGTACACACTAATGCTACAGGTTCTAACCTCAGGATGCCTGTCTTCAAATGCTTCCCACTCTACCTTTACAGTGCTGCATGTTTGGCTGACCAAATAACTTTTGAAAATAAACTTGGAAGTTTGATTGACTCACCATGTTACATCTGCCTTTATCACAAGTCAGTAGACATATTTTTCTACACAGTAGAAATAGGTATTGATATCTACACAGTACCTATTGATACTGACTAAAACCCTAAGTATCACATATGCTTGTACAAATAAAAACAGTGGGGCCAGAAATCATCTTGGATCCATACAGATAAAACTAGGGTATTTGCTCTTATTAGAATTTCATGGGCTGGAGAGATGGCTCAGCCGTTAAAGGCTAGGCTCACAACCATAAATTTTAGAATTTCATGCTGAGAAATGTTTTTGGTTACAAGAGGTCTAATGCAAAGGTGTTTTAAAATGTTTTATTTTGAAGCTAAGGATATGAATTATTGTTTAAGTATGCTTATATACTGCTCTTCCAGAGGACCTGAGTTAGATTCCCATGTCAAATGACTCTAAACATCTTGTAAGTCTTACTCCAGGAGATCTGATTCCCTCTTTAGGCCTGAATGGGCAATTGCACTCATGTTCACATACCTTCACTCAAATGCACATTCACATATAATTATTTTTTTCACTCTTTAATAAAATATTTCTTTTGATTTAATGTGCATTGTTGTATGTATTTCTGTACACTGTGCATATTTGTAGTGCTCAGAGAGGCCAGAAAGGGGAATCAGATCTCCTGAGTTGCTATGAAGAGTCCTTCAACACTGATCCAGACAAAAGTTCAGAAAATGATTTAGTTAACTTAATTACAAATGGTTGTGACCCACCATATAAGTTCTGGCAATGCATGTTGGGTTCTCTGCAGGGAGGAAAGGGGAATTCTGGTTGGAATGTAAAATGAAAAAAAAAAGATAAAAACAAAAGAATGGCATGTTAATAAAAACTGAACTCTGAGTCTCATAAATCAAAAATATCTTAAAATATTTTACATTTGTAATTGGATCTTTTAATACTTTTAATTTAAGCAAATAATGATACTGTTGCAAGAATGTATTGATGCTTTGCTGAAAATCTAAAGCAAGGATGCTTCAAAGCATAAAGATTTGAATCAAGGATTGAATGCCATCAAGCAATACCAGCTCCTATTAGCATCTCTTTCACAATTTTTGTCCCAAGGAATCTATTTCATGTCTTGTCTTATAGATATAGAGAATGTTACAAAGGTGTCTAGAAGCTCTGATTGGTCAAACCAATACTAGCCTAAATTGCTTTGAAAAGATCTTCAAGATTTTTAAAGTTCAGAGACTAGAAAGTACTTTATTTAATTTGAAATATTGCCTAGTTTATTGAATCAAATGAGTCTTTACATTACTAATTTTCTTTCTTTTGGAAACATAGCAATATGAGAGAGCATAAGAGAATTGGTTGCCCAATACTAAGTGGTCAGTCCTGAACTTACATACATACAAGTTACATTATATGAATTAAGAATGCTTGTTTATGTATTTAGAAATATTGTATACCAATAATATGTCCACATTAAAAATATATTTGTAATTATCTAATTATCTAGTTATGTAAAAATATAATACATATATAAATACATTTTATATATTACTTTACAAAATTCATACATACATACATATATGTCAATTAAACATAGAGACACTATAAGTTTGATTGAGAGAGATCAAGTTGGGCCACTGTTATAGGAGGATTGGATGAAGGAAAAGGGAAAACAATGTACTTACATTTTATTTTAAAAAATTAAATACTAATAAAAATAGAAGACACAGATGTGGAAAAATAGAGATTTAAAGTATTGTAAGGTCTTGATCCACCTCTGTTGGATATGAAGATGTGAACAAAAGTAGAGTGTGGTCTTTAGAAGTTGGTGAATGAAGATCCTGACAGATAGCCTATGAAACTACCCCAGACTTTAGTACTAGCTTCACAGTGGCTTACAGTCTTTTCATCTCTAAACTTGGATGCACATGCTTTCTTTGGCCTCTTGAAAGAATCAAATCCCCACCAGACCTTAATTTTAACCCATGAAGGCTGTCTGATTTCCAGCCTTTATAGCTATGAAATCATAATTTTATACTTTTGTTATTATTATTTTTAAAAACAAGTCATTGGTTTTAATGTGACCCAGTAGACTTTCTCTTACTCTTTATTAGATAGGAATGAAACTCTTAAATAATTATTTCTTTTACGTTTTTGTGATTATAATATAATTGCATCACTCTCCCTGTTCATTTCCTCCCTGTTAACCCTCTCATATACCCTCATTGCTCCTCTTCACATCCATGGCCTCATCTGTCACTAATTGTTGTTACATGAATATCTACATATGCATGTACATTTATATTCTTAAATACAATAATACAAGCTGCTGTCTCTATACGATTTTTAAGATTTATCTTTAATTGAATTTATGTGTGGAGCTGGTGGGTATGTGTGAAGAAGTGTGTGCAAACGAGTTTGGTTGCCCCAGAAGACCAGAAGAGGGTGTTGGGTTGCCTACAGCTGGAGTTAGCAGTTTTGAGTTGCATGACATGGGTTCTGGGAACAAACTTCACTTCTCTACAAGAACAGTAAGTGTTTGTCACCGCTGAGCCACTTCTCCAGGACCTTTATGTTGTTTTAAATCCCCAACTTAGTACTAAATTGTTACGGTAATGATAGAAAAATAATGATACTATATACTTCCCTCATTTTTTCCCTTTCTTTCTCTCTGTGTTTTGTCTTATTTTCTCCTGGGATACAGTTACTTTCTCTTCCTTTGTAAGTATTCCATCCATCACTGCAGGCCTCAATTTTGTTAGTAGTTTTTAAACACATCAGCTTTGTTAATCTTGTTTGGAACTTATAATTAAGCCTGTTTCCACTTCCAAATTCAAAATTTGTAAAACAAGAAAAACCAGATTTTAGCCAGCTCAATCGCTGAAGTGAACCACCCTTGTCAAATTACTCATATTCATTCTGTCAAAAAGACAATAGTCTTGGAAAATGCAAGCAGTTCATTCCAGGACCTGAAATAGTCCATTATCTAAAGTGACTACACAAGAATGTGCAGCCTGGGTGGAGGGAAGGAGAACATCTTCTCTGGTAGAAATATTTAAGTGTTACTAATATCGGGTAATATGGATCCCTAAACAACAGCAGAATGATGCCATCAATGGACATGCTAAGATTAAAGGGCCTGCTTGTGGGGCCTTAACCCCTAGATAAGAAACTGAACAATTTGGAAATGTTGAGGTTGAGAAAAATATTCTTCCAAGGAAAGAAGCCCTCGATTGATTATTGAATTCTAAGTGGTGACTCTGCATCATATACATATGAATAACATTATAAGGACTGAGCAGCCTGTATTTATGTATCTAGGAAGAATATCTGCCTGTCTGTATATCTGTATGTCTGTGTGTGTGTGTTAATGTGTGTAACAACAATTAAAAAAAGAAAAGAGGCCATGAATTTGAAAGACCATAAATGGGGATGCATGAGAAGGTTAAAAGGAGGGAAGGAAACAGGGAAAGACAATGTAATTGCATATAACTCCAAACATTATTGTGAAATAGGATGTGGTAGAGTAAAATATGAAGTGGTGGGAAAATAATTTTCTTCTGAGAGAAAAGTAGCCAAAATGTATATTTAGACATTTTTTATCAATTATACTTAATTATATTTGCATCAAATTTACCACTTTAGGAATAAAGTCAACACCTGAACTTCACTTAGACATATGGGTTCATTATAATGTGATTTCTTATGTTCATGCTTGTGTGATCTCATGCAAAATATATATGCATGAATATATACTGAGACTGCATTTTGCTGTTTACGATTTTTTCACATTTTCTTGACCATGTAGGCTCAGCAAAAATAAAATGGCAAGTCAAATAATTAAAAGTACAAGCAGCTAAGACTAAGCTATGCCAAGATTAGTTCTGGCACAGATTTTATTTAATGTTGTAGAGTAGTGACCTGGGGAAAGAAAAGAGCTTTCATTTGAGAAACTCTATTGACAAAATAAGAGTGGAATGCAACAAAATTCAAAATGCAAAAGTCATGCTGGGAAACTGTGTACTTAGCATTCCAGGCAATTCTGCTAAACACTGGACCATAAATCCAAACATCTAGCTCCATAAAGCTTCACCTTTCAGGATGCTTAGTTGGCTAAGCAGTGCGAGAGGTAAGTGTGACTTGTGCTGGATGAGCAAAATCTAGGAAGATTTTATGAGCCAGGTATGTTTTTTGTTTGTGTATTTTATTATACTCCACCCTTTCTTGAAAACTCTTTAATACATGGAGGGTTCTGTTCCAGGAACTCAGTCTCAGTCACTCTCATGCTCTTTTCTTAGTAGGGTGTATATTTTATTAAATATTGCCTCTTCTGAGTATGCTGTTTAATCCCCATCCATGGCTAGCACCAAATGCAAGCTTTTGTCACAAGGAGATAAGTAACACAGACCATCATTCCTGGATCAAAGAATTTTTTATTCTTGTGACAAAATCCATGAGAAATGGAGAGAGGGCTTATTTGTTTCAGTCTATGTTCTTTTGCTTCTGTTGCCTCTAAGTCCAAGTATATGAGTTAGGACACCATTGTGAATCTCCATTTGAGAATGTGGAGAGACACAGCATGATAAAATATACATAGAACACTTGGGAGACATTCAAAGTGTATTATTATTTCCAGTAGAGTAAAGCCATTGCTGTCTTTAGCAAAAGCACATTCTCCTCTGTGATTGAAAGGGCTGTTTTTGATTTAAAATCTCTGAGGAAGGCTCCAGTGTATTGAAAAATGCCATTTTGATATATCCAAATGACACAGTGGATTATTAGCCTGTGAACATATTATTATTATTAGCATTGAACATATCCTCAATTTTATTTAGATTCCAAAAAGTCGTATTTGAGGTCTTATGATATGTCAATTAAAAAGGAGGCCATGAAAATTAATTGCCCTTACTAGGGTCACTTAGTTAATAAATAAAAATTAAATAAACTGTATCATACATTGTTATGTAATTATGAATGAGTAAAATATGTCTTGATATTTAATAATTTCATTTGGTAAATTAATTTATATTACTAATATTTAAAATATTATTTAACTATATAGAAAAATACTGCTTTCAACATATCATTTCTTGTTTTTTGTTTTTTATTGGGTTTTTTTGAAAATCAATATCAAACTTTATATAAAAAAGCAAAACATCCAGAGTAGCTAAAAAAAAGAAAAAAGAAAAGACCCATACAGTAATAAAACATCTCTTTTCTCTAACATACATGAAACATAAAACAGAAAATCTAAAGCTTCTCAAGCCATGTTAGGATCAGCTACAGATGAAGAAGAAAGCACAGAAGGTCACAGCTAATGCCCAGGGATGCACTGTGGCCATCACAAATTTCTGCTAAGCAACCCTTCTATAGCCAAACCAGTTTTGTGGGTTTTGTTTGTGTGTGTGTGTGTGTGTGTGTGTGTGTGTGTGTGTGTGTGTGTTATCACTTTATTCACCCATCATCTTTCAATAAAATAAGAATGCTTTTGCTTAAAGTTCACTAATGAGTAAGTACATTCCCTGCTTATCCTTCTGGTTTTGTGAGACCTCACTCAGGAGGATATCATTTTAGCAAAGATCCCAAATATAAAATTATTTTTATGAAAAATAAAAGATAAAAATATACCTCCCAAGAGAGTATTTACAAACAAAAATAAAGATTGCAAGTCCTACAAAGCCAATAACATGATGTCCTTTGCATGGAAATATGTATGAACCATTGAGCAATTTTTGATATGCATGCATATGTGAGCTTATGTTAAACATATACGTATCAGAGTAAGATAGATGTACCAGTGGTTAAAAATACTGGCTACTCTTCTAGATGACTGGAGTTTGATTGCCATCTTCTTCCTGGACGCTCAAAACCACCTGTAAGTAACTCCATTTCCAGAGAACCTAACTAGGAATGTGTTAGAAACTGTGGGCTCTTCATGCACATGGTTCACTTACATACACACACATTACAAAAAAACCCCACTCATATAAGACAAAAAAGAATAAATCTTAAAAATATAAATACATATGTATGAATATTTCATTATACTATGCAAAAAATTATTCTCTTGACCATGTAGGCTTAGCAAGATGAAATGGCATATCAAATAATTAGAAATACAACAGGACAAGACTCCAAGTTAAAAAAAAAATGTTTTCTTGAGGAAAAAGCATATAAAAATACATCCTTAGACTATTCACAAACAGGAATAAGTATTTCTAGTCATTACATAAAGGTAAATTTCAAGCTTATGTGTTAAAGAGCCATTAACCTTTTTAAGAGGCTTAAAGCTTCCCATGGAAGGCTATGCACATCAACCTGAACATTCCTGAGGGTCTGAGTGTCATACAATGTAGGATAGGAGAAACTATTAGTACAACAACAACAACAAAAAGCAAGAAACATAGTAGACATTAATTGTATATATAATATTAAGCAGTATTCAGTGATTAATTAATCAATCAGTGATGATATGCACATTATGTAAACCTTTACATGCCCATGCCAAAGATAATATCAGCACATTGTCAACTACTCCATTGTCTCTTTAGTAGCCTAGCTCCATGTTCATGTCTGATCATAGACAATGCTCTTTGCTTTCTAAAGCTGATACATACATGTATATGTTTGGGCACTTCTTTATTCTTTTTGATATAAATGACAATAAAATTGATATTAAAGTTAAATATACTTGCCTTTTTCTGAGAATGTTAAAAAAATTTCATTTTTCCAAAATCATATTCAACTTAAATTCTAATGCTTTGAGTTCAAGGTCTTCTAGCCCTTGTTATGGACCTTTGAGACCTCGCTGCAGCAAGTTGCCCAGACACATGTTTGGTAGCCCTGTTTGGTAATAAGGTCTGTATACAGTGCTCTGTCTGCATGTATGCCTGCAGGCCAAAAAAAGGGGAGATATCTCATTACAGATGGTTGTGAGCTACCATGTGGGTACTGGGAATTGAACTAAGGACCCCTGGAAGAACAGCCTGTGTTCTTAACTGCAGAGCCATTGTCTCTATAGCCTTCTTTTTGACTATAATTAAGACAATACTCTGAAAAAGTAATCATTCTTGATAGAGTAGTTCCTAGTTCTTATAAAGTTATCAGTCATAACTTTATAAGAAGCAAACACATGAAGACAGAAGGTCATGTGAAGGACAAGCAAGGGTTAGAGCTATGCTTCCAGAAGCCAAGGTCTTCTGAAACCTTGTTATAAAGGTTCTCTGATCATCCTTTCTGGAGATCTTCTAGTTCTGAGGAGGGGAGCATGATCTGAGGAGGATGTAAAATTTTATACTGTGGTCAGGTAGAAGATGGGTACCACTTTTCAAGACAAAATTCCTAATATGGAATTGCTGAAAGGCAGAATGAGAACCTGTTTTGCTCACTGAATGCAATTCTCCAGGTGATCCTGATATGGCCACTTGTTATTATATCACCATTATTCAGATATAATTGCAAAAGCATAGGGGCAATGATCATCATGACTAATATTCTTTTAGTGATAATTTTCAGCTTCAAGTTGAATTCTTGTATATATCCCTGCACCTATTTTTGAAGGTTTTACAAGTTTTCTTTTAAGATAACTTATGTAATCAGTGGCATCCTCTGTTTATGAGGCATTTCTTGCTGGAGTAAGCACATATCTCTCAAGAGTTAAGAGAATTATAATGATGCTAGCAGGAGTATCAAGATCACTAGGGATTGGGACCCACAAGCATCGTGAGAAAAGCCTGGGTGTTAGCTGCTAGGTATTGTTAGTATGGAATGCTCTGACCACAAGGGCAATTTTTACCAAATAACACTAACATCCTGGGAGTCTTTTGGTTGTTAAAGTCAAAATGAATTATATGGATTTGCACTGATGTGTTTGAACTCAGAATCAGAGAATGTATAAGTGATGGTTCTCTAGAGATTCACATCACTTAAGAAAAAAGAAACCACTATTGAAGTGGCTTACAAAACATAGAAGCTGATCTGTGTCTGAAGCCTGCAGGGGAACTGGGCAGGCTGGATGAGAATTCAAGTAATAGTTGTTCTGTTATGAGTTTGTTCTCTCCAGGGTATCAGGCTCAACACAGGCATGCATTCTATTTTATACTTTATTCTTATTATTGTTATTACCATCATAATAGTCATCATGGTCATTGTTCTGTATTGTTCTTGTTGAAGAGAATTCTCGAATTCATTCTTCAGCCATTTGCTTAAGGCAGTGCTTGTCCAACCTTCCTAATGTTGTGACTCTTTAATACAGTTCTTCATGTTGTAGTGACTCCCAAGCATAAAATTATTTTGTTACTAATTCATAACTGTAATTTTGCTACTGTTAGGAATAATAATGTAAATATCTGTAATGCAAGATATCTGATATGCAACCCACAAGGGGGTCAAGACCTACAAGTTGAACAACTGTCACACCCATCTCGCCGGCAAGGAAGACACAACACCAGATTCTTCTGCAGCAACTGACCAGGTCCTTTATTCAGTGTGTACGCTCTTCTTTCTTCTCTCCTTCTCCTCTTTCCCCTTCCCCCTGCTCTTGGCTTAAAAGCTCTCTGGTGATCCACTCAATCCCTGCCTCGTGGATGCTGCCCATTGGGCCATGCATGCGGACGCTCACTTGAGTGATCGCCTCACGCCAAATAAGGAGTTGTTCCCTAGGGAGTGCTCGCTGTCAGAAGGTGGAGGGCAGAAGCTGGTGCCATTTTAGGGTGCGGCTCGGTCGCAGCTCCCGACAAACAACCACTGACTTAAGATCTCCCAGTTTCAACAGAGGCCCATGCATCCTATAATTAATAATCAACTTCTCTCTCTTCTCATTGGTTCCAATATTATAACAACTAAATTCCACACCCCCAGAATGCTATTTACTTTTATGCAGCTCTCATACAATAGCATGGCCAAAGCAACTCATGTAAGAGTATATTTCAGCTAATGGTTCCAGAAGTAAGACTTACCCAGGGATAAAAGTCCATTACTGTAAGGAGTCATGGCAGCAAGAGCAGGAAGCTGAAATCTTACAGTTTCAAACACAAGTATAAAAGCGTTATGCAAACTGAAAATGATGCAAAGTCTTAATTTCTCAAAGCCCACTCCCACTGACATGTTTTTCTCTAATATGCAGCCCTTCAACTCCCGCAAATTATGATGTGAACTTGGGACCAAATATTCAAATGGACCAGTCTGTGATGACATTTCTCATTTAAACCAATAGAGCTACATGCAAAAGGCTGAAGACAGCAGCTCAGATTAGTCAGCAGTAAATACAGTCATGCAATGCTGCATGCCTTATCTGCATGACCAACTGCCATGGCCAGTTGCAACAGTGTTTGTTAATGAGGAGAAACAGCAGGCAATAAGGCTCTGACAAAAAGCAGTGGAATTTTGATTGTGTTATTGACAAGCTATTGTTATTCAGATGAATTTCTTACTGTCTCTGGGCTTTAATTTTCTTATGGGTTAGAAAGAATGTTGTGAAGATTTACAGGAGATGGATGTCCAAGGTTTTACTAGCAGAGTGCATGTGTGGCTTGAATATAGCAATTGTTTTTCATCTCTAAAATGAGTTCGTAATCCTTTCTAAACAGATTTCTTGTTCTTCATAGCATATGGCTTGACATTGGATTATATGATATTCATAATCCATCCCAGTTTATTCATACTGTTTCCTCTTCACTGATTCATTCATTGACTTATTCAGCAGTCCATCAGTCTGTCTAATCATCTACCTATCCATTTAGAAAGCATAGTACATAATGCTGACTACAAACAGTGGTAATTTGCTAGGGCCAAAGAATGTTGTTAAAATATTTCTATTTAAAAATTTTATTTTGATCATATACTTTTCTCTTCTCCAACTCTGTTTCACATCTTTCTCTCCACTCAATTTTATATCTTCATATTCTCTCTCTCTCTCTCTCTCTCTCTCTCTCTCTCTCTCTCTCTCTCTCTCACACACACACACACACACATACACACACAACACATACACGCACACGCACAATACACCCCAAATGAAAATCAAAATAAACAAGATCTAAACAGTTTTAAATCAAACAAAATCTCCCCTCTGAGAAAGGAAAATGGGAATAGGTACAAAGTCCTACCTCCAACCAAGAAGCCATTCACAAGTAATACCTACTGAGCAAGGTAAAAATCAACTTTCTCCAGTGTAGTGTCACTATATATATCTACCAGGACATAGGATGGGCTCCATGTCCATGAGGAGTTGGTCAAGACAAAATCTTGCCTTTGGCCAAGATCAAACAAACTGCTTGGTTTTCTGTTTATTTGTTTCTGAGTGTGTGTTTGTGTGTTTGTGTGTGGATGTGTGTGGGTGTGTGCTTGAGTGCATGAGGGAGGTTTTTTATATGGGCCTGTAGTTATGTATGTGTGTTTATGCATGTGCATGCAGAGGCTAAAGGTCAAAGCTTAATATCATCCTCAATTGCTATGTATTTTCTTTCTTTAATTTTCAAATTTTATTTATTTATTAATCAATTCTTTCACAATTGCACAATATTGTATAAAGTGTTCAGATTGGTGTTACCTTACAAACTTCTTATCTTCTTCTTGGCACTGGCTGCCATACCCTCTTCTATTCTCTTTATAAATTCTTTCTCATGTTCAATTTTTGTGATTTTGTTTTATTTGTGTCCTGACAAGTTTACCTAGAACAATGCACATTACATTGGGTTTGGAATTATATACTGAGTCCTGAAGGGCCCACTAGTAAGCATATAATGGAAGACAATGACTAACCCTCCTCCAGAATTCATAGTGGACAGTTCAGCAGGAAGAGGTAGGAAACCCTCAACTGTTATCCTGCAATCCAGGACAATAGAGAGTGTAATACAAGCAGTCACAGCTTCTGTGTGATTATGCCAGTTAATGGCTGTGTCATGCTCAGAAGGCAGGATTCCATAGCCTTCTCCTTATCTTCTCTTTATTGCAATGCTTCTGATTCTTTTCTTCGATGGATTATGTATATATATATATATATATATATATATATATATCCCTTTTAGGAATGAAAACTCAATGGCTAGTACCTCTAGCCATTGTGGAACTCAGTGGCACTAACATTCACAGAAATGACAAGCTAGTCTTATTAAGAGTGACAGAAATATTTATCTATGGCTACTAATATAAATACATAGAACACAGATTGGAGTCATGTGATTTTAGCAAGTTCCCTCTGGAGCCTGCAATTTTCCAAGCCATGTTTTTTTTTATTTTTTAAATGTATTTCTGTTCTTTAATCTGGTTTACAGTGAACAGGTATGAATTTCCTCCTGTGGAGAAGGTATCAAATTCAATCAGAGAGCAGATGGCTGCCCACTAACAGTCATGCCACATTGCTAAACAAGTGGGTCCATCTTGATTGGCAGTTTGGTAGTGCAATTCATACGACTCATAAAGGCCATTGATGTCTCCCACCTTACTCCAGTATCCTGAGTAGAATCTTCAAGTGTTATGAAAGCTAGTCTTTGAGGAACTTGATTTCTCTACATCACTCAACTAAGATAGATGACATCTTCAGCAATAGGGACTTACCTTCTTGACCATCTTGTCAACCTACATTTTGAGATAAAGTTGCTCACTCAACTTTGAACTCAAGTGTTTGGGCTAGGTTGACTGGACAATTAAACCCCAAAGAGCTGCTGGTTTCTGCCATCCTTACCTATGGCTGCAAATGTGCACTGCTCAAGCTGGCTTTTATGTAGTTGCTAGGGGTGTGTCACTTTACTAGCCTAGCTGTGTCACCAGCCTCCTGACTATGAAATTAGTGACTGAAGGTTTTTTACAGCCTCCTATATGCTTCGCAGCTCTTTTCAGCCCTTGTGAATGTCTGCTTAGAGGGCTCAAAAGCAAGACAACTAAAGATTGATTGACTTTGCCAATCAGTTTTCTTAATGGTTATCTTTGCATAGCACGTACATTACAAAGGTTCTGGTAGGTGTAAAGAGGAAGAATTTTGGGAGGCCCCACAGTCAGATGTGGCAGTATGCCACAGACTGGCAGCTTTTTCTAAATTAAACAATATAGAAAACTCCCTCCTCACCCCCAGCCCCAGCAAGAGCTTCCTGTTCTCTACCTAGTTCTATCTGGCCAGGATGCCTGAGTTATCTCTAGTTTGACCCTTGGCACAGTTTCCTACCAGAACCTTTCCTCTTGCTGTGCATATCATAAATAAGACTTGTACTGAGAGCTTTATTACAGGACCCTCCTACCACATACAAAGCCTTATAACATGAGTATGACAGTTACTGAAAATTAGAGTGTGTCCCCAGGCTCCCCAATCCTACATATTTTCTATACTCTGGAATAAAGCTGAGCTGACTCACTGGAGTCATCTCATGAAGGGCTATTTTCATCATATCCACCACCATCCTTACCCTGTTTCCTTCTTCAGCTCCCTCCCCCATCACGAACTGGCTGCTGACAATCACAGGGAAGAAAGGGAATCACAAAAGAAGAAATAGAGAACAATGTATGATGACTCATACATGATGTTATTTATGAAAGTGGAAGACTGCAACCCCACATCAAAGTCACTTCAAGAAACCAGAGAAAGCAAGAGATCATAGCCTCCCCAAGTACCATGGGACATAACACAGCTTTGCAGAAACCTTGGTTCTATCTCAGTAATAACTAGTTGGGGCAAGTAACCAAAAAGTGATCCATTTGTATTATTCTGAGCTCTTAGGTTTCTGACATTTTGTTAAGGCAACAGTGGCAAACCAATACACCATCTTTAAAGGAGGAAAAATAGTTTACATACATGTGTAACTCCTCCCAACGTACGAAGCACTTTTACATATGTCATATAATTTACCATTTAGCCTATTCCATCATGACAGAAAGCTTTGATTGTGAGAAATGTGAAGAAAGTCCAGTGCTGACTACCAGAGAAGCTCCAACTGTAGATATTGGCTCTACCATTGGCACCAAGAGAAGACTCAATCTGTGTGTGACACCAGTCAACAAGAGGAGGATGAGACATTGAAAACCTTTTAGCTTGATAGTGTGTTCACCACCACAGCCATGCTCTACAGTCCTCTGTCCTCTGCAGTCCATTTCACCTCCAGGATCCCACATTTTCCTATTTCTCTAACCTTCAGAATCAGAACTGATGCTTCAAGGAGGTTCTGGTGCTGTTTTCACTGGAATCTGCAGGCCATGAGCAAAAACACCAATGTCACCTTTCTAAGATAGCACACTATTTTTGTTCTCATCAAGCGATAGATACTGCTAGGCCAGAGTGCTAGACTGCATACTGTGTTTCTCCCCTTACCTTCCCAACCCCCACTCTAAATCAGGCAAATTGCAGAGCCACGTGACAACACTTCAGCGTCCACTTAGCTTAATTGCACAGAATGTGATTTGTGTGATGCACAGGTGGAAACCTAAGAAGCTTATTATCTGATTTGAGATGGCAGTCTCTAAACGAGATGCTTGCTGAGTACATTGTCGTTGACTTCACAAGAGAAAATACTCAGGATGAGGGGCAAGGGTGGGTGATCTCATGGGCTAATATGGTCTGTTAAGAACTGTTAGAGAGACCCCTTCTTCCCAGTTAACTCCCCTTCTGAAAACTTTGTGCATTCACTGGGACCCCACTACAAGGAAGGACTGAAGTCACAGCAGAAATCCCTCATGCCTCAGCCCTGTCCAGGTGTAGTACATATAATAATTTCTAGCAACTTTTTAAAAAAGGTTAATATTTATTAAGGGGCTTATAAGGAAACACTGATAAAAGAGAATAAACAGTTGCTCTGTTCGTGGAAAGCTGGACTCATCCACAGGCAGAAGCTCTGCAGGTTGGGTAGAGTATGAGAGAGCAAACAGGAAGAGAACCTGCATGCACTGATCTTAGACTGACCTTCTGCCATGCCCTATACACTGGGGCCTCAAGGCATTCCTCTAGGTCAAGGTGATAATGTCTGCTTTCCTCTACATCCATGGCCTGTGACAAATGTAACCTTTTGTACTACTTTCTCTAAGACTGAGACAGGGAGTAGAAGCTTGTGGATTGTCAAAAGTGAATTTGCTATTTCTGAAGACGAGAGAAAGCCCTGGCCTTCCCCTTGTTCCCAGCTGCATTTGATAACATAGTCATAGCCTGTGATCTCAGCACGTTGATTCTCTTTCCTGAGCCTGTTTTCCACTTATTCTATAAGATGTATTTTTAAATATTGTTTAGATTTTATTGTGATGAGTGTTTGCCTGTATGTTTGCTATTCATTGCTTGCAGTGTCTGATAAGACCAAAAGAGGTGTTAAATCCCCTGAAATAGGGGACAGCCATGGGCATGCTGAGAATCAAAAATATCCCTGTCTTCTGCATGAACGGTAAAGGACTCTTAACCTCTGAGCTTTCCCTCCGGTCTCTCCTTCTCTCTTTTATTTCATGCATGCATAAAATGTGTTTTGATCAAGTCCACCCCTATTTTCTCCATCTTCTTCATCTCCTACCTTCCCTACCATTTCTTTTCCTCTCCAGGATTCATGTGTTCTCACATCTTTAAAGACTCACCGAGTCCAGTTAGTGCTGCTAACTAACTTGTTAGTACAAGGTCATCTACTGAAACATCTGTGGTGTTTTAAGGACCACATTTGTGGAGAAAACTGACTCTTCTTCACCCAGTAGCCACCTATTACCAATAACTTCTCAGCTTAGGGGAGGAACTTCATGAGCACCTTGCCTGTCCATGCTGGGATTGTGGCTGACTTGACTTTGTGCAGTTCTGCCCAGAGTTACTGCAGCTTGACATTCACATGAATGAGCCTATTTACTTGTCACCAGGTCCTGACTCTTGGCAAAGCCTCTCATCTAAGTGTGGTTGAACTTAATGAAATAATATATCTTAAGGATTACTTAAAAGATTGGTGCATACAGCCATTGTTCAGGTGTTGTTAGCAATGGTGCTCAAAACACAGTTCTGTGTCTTTGTTACACAGATTCTCTGGTCTCTCTGCTGGAGGGTTTTACTGCCATGAGCTGCCTCCCTCCTCATTCCCAGACATCGTTAATTTGTTTATACAAGTGACTCCATGGTACAAAGAAGTTTTCTTGAGCCACAGGAGCCTGTAGGACTTTCAACAATCAAAAAAAGGAAGGCAATTTCAGCAAGCTAAACAAACAAACAGGTTATATGTCTAGAAAAATGATAACAAAAAACATTACATCCACATTTACTCAAAAATGGCATTTCCTGTGGGATGACATCTGAACACATTGTAGGTTAGTAAACTCTTCTCCCAGGCAGGCCTCCTGTCCATCTGTAACTGAGTCTTCATCTGATCTTTTTGGACTTTACCCATGTAAACCTACCTGTTCCATATGCAAGTTCCATGATTTCTGCTAAAAGCAAGCTATTTTGTTTCCCAGTGGAGTCAGCCTGCATCTTCCAAATTTAGTTATTCATAGATATATATTAAATATTTGCATATTAGTGTTTGCTTAATATATTTTCTAAAAATTAATACTTGTTTTATCTATTTTTTTTAATTTTAATTCCCTTTATTTAGATATTCTAATAGAATATTGGACCTGGCTATTTTTAATTATAATAATAATAATAAGTATAATTTTTATTTTACATCCTGACCACAGTTTCCTCTCCCTTCTTTCCTCCCAGTCTCTTCCCAACTTCCCCTCTGCTTCCTCATCCACTCCTCCTTCATTTCCATTCAGAAAATGGAGGGCCTCTCATGGGTATCAACCACACTTGGCCTATCAAGTTGCATTAAGAGTAGGCACCTCCCCTTGTATTAAAGCTGGACAACGCACATCAGTATGAGGAATAGGGTCTCAAAAGCAAGAGAAAGAGTCATAGATAGCCTGTGCTCCCACTGTTAGGAGTCCCACAAAAAGACTAAGCTAAGCTGCCCAATTGTAACCTATATGCCAAGGTCCTAGGTCAGTCGTTCCCATGCATGGTTCCTCTCTGAGCCTATGTGATCCTTAATTAGTTGTTTTTGTGGGGGTTTTTTATGGCGTTCTTGACCCCTGTGACTCCTTAAATCCTTTTTCACCCTTGTCCCAGGATCCCTGCTCTCTGCCTAATCTCTATTTTCTTGAATCAGGTGATAGAGAAGGTACATATTTGCTATTGGCTGAAATCCTTCTTCATTTCCATTTCATATGGTACCTCCCATAACAACTTAATCCTTTTACACTTACTTTGTCTGAGAATTGTAGAGACAGGGTATGATACAGAGCATCGTCTAAAACACAGTGGCACCAAAGATGTTTCATGTTCAACGATCTCTTAACTGATTAATTGATACAGAAAAATTGGCCAATGGACAAGAGTCATAATTTGACGTGAGCTTGTGGATAGTTTCCTGAGATTCCATCACAGAAGTCGGACCATCTCTCTGGTCATTACTTTGTCTGTGATGCTAGTAACTGTTGTCAACTCTATAATTATACACTTGAAACTAGCAGAGTTCTAATGGCAGCACTCTTTCTCAAGTAGACAAGCTGTTTCAGAGAGCACAAACTTACATGAACGATTCATACCTCCTCATTTCACTTTGCTGACCTGTTTGCTCTATGCATCCTGCACAGTCTATTGGTCCACGGCTATCTTCTTCAGAAGGGAGAGATCCTATTGGCATCTATCTAGGCACTGTTCAGTTTTCTTGTTATTTGAATGTGGAACCTCCTGGTGGGGTTGTGTATTTGAACTAGTGGCATTGTTTGGGGAAGTTATGTAATCTTTATATAGTGGAACTTTTCTGAATAATTGCACTGGGGATGATGGGCTTTGGGAGTTTATAAACAGGCCCTACCTGTATTCTTTTCTGCTTCCCAACTGTAGATGCAATGTAATGGGCCAGCCCCATGGTCTTGACACCATGGATTTGAAGCTAAGAAGGACTATATCACCTGGAAGCCAGAATAAACCTTTTCCTTAAGTTCCTTTGTCAATGTGTTTTGTCACAACAACAAAACTGACCAGGAATCATGTTAGCATCTTTCCCAGTAAAGACTTGTTAGCTATGAACTCTACCCTTAATTTCTTTTTTCATTTATGTCTTCCTTACACTTCCTTACACTTTCTCTGTCCCAGGGTTGAATCATGTCTATTTTTCAACAAGTGTTGAGAACAATGCATCCATCACGAGGACAGAAGTGACCGATGATAGCGAACACTGTGTGTATAAAGATTAAAACTAGAGCATTGCCAGGTATTGGTGTATCCTATAGCAGAGTCCCAAGGAAGAAGACTCAGCTTGTACTTACAAAGTTCTGAATTGTTATTCCCACACTCTCAAACTGTCTGGTTTTAAAAATAAATATCTTAAACTGGCTACCTCCCATGATATCTCTCAATTAGCTGCATGGTTAAAACTATTCAGAGACGGTCCCTAGGGCAGGAGAAAGGAGAGGCAGCCAGAAAAAAAGGAGTAATGAGACTCCTGTAATTGTCTCAGACTGTTCCAGCAGCAATAGATTGATATCATGTGTATGAAAGATGAGTTAAGCCAGGCTATGCCAGCTATTACCTGTTTTTATCAGAAATATGAACACCCCAGATACAAATAAAGGGTTTCAGTTATTTATTTTGGTCAATAGCAGATGTTTTGCTAATTAGCATAATGAATGCTAGTAATTGGTTGTCAATCCTAAAATGAAGTTGATAAATAATGTAATGGGCACTATAAATAGATTCTCATTGAAAGTGATAGTATGCAGAATATGTTAACAGGCAAAATTACCTCCAAAAAAGCAGCCAGAATGGTGGTGCTGGCCAGGGGAGGGTAAGGGAAAACAGATCCAAGAGAGCTTCTCAGGTCAATGTCACAGACACCAAAGTACTGCTAACAACTGCATAGGGCTCACTTTGAACTCCCTGGATACTGCTGAGTTACCAAAAGCCACTGACTCTCCTTCTATTCTCTACAGAAGGTTTTATGAGAGACCCTTGATAAATCTGTAAGAAGAGAAAGCTGCTGTTTTATTTCCTCCTGCATGTTTTGAAACTGTTGGACAAATAACATTTATTTTAAAATGCCATTTTAAATGTGAATCTCTTTATGATTGATCTGAATAGTAAGATAGACTTGACTAGTTATGTCCCCAACTCAAGAGCGTTTCTTGCACAGGAAGACTCACTCAAATATCATGTTTCTATATCACTATTTATTCATTCATTATTTTTGTCCCTACCTTTATTTTGTTTATTGAGTCAGGGTCACTGCTGTTGCTCTGGATGTCCTGGAACTTACTCTGTATACCAGGCTGGCCTGAAACTCACAGTAATCCACCTGCCTCCTCCTGAATGCTGGCTTAAAGGTGTATGTCACTGCTGCTTGGCTTCATGACCATTTTTATTTATTGCCTTTTGAAAAGTGCACTCTTGTGTGTGTCCATGTGTATGCGTGCAGGAGCATGCATGCCGTGGAGTGCATGTGAAGGTCAGAGAACAAGTTGGGGTGTCAATCTTTATTTTCTACCTTGTATCAGAGTCTCCTTTTCTGTTCACTGTTGTATGTGTCAGGTTAACTACCCACATGCTTATGGAGAGTTTTCTGTCAGTACTTTTCATTCACTTTGAAAATGGAGCCCTGGACTACTATATCCAGCTTCTGTGTGGTCTTTATGGATCCTCACTCACCTCAACAGGCTTCTGTGGTATAGAGTTTACACAATGAGGCACCTTCTTTAGCCATGCTTATTTATTTGTTTATCTGTCTGTCATCTACCTATTGTACATGATAAACAAATACCATAATAATCAGCCCCGCTACTGCCACAGTCATCTCTTGATGCTCTTCATAGGGAACCATGTCCATAGGCAATATTGTGCCTGGCTTCATTTTGTCCATCTTACTCTCAGCAGCTGAAATGTTTCTGGCTTCTCCTTCTCTGCTTGCCTTCAGATCTTAGATTATGTATTCTACCCATATTCATCATTCAGAACTATAATATATATATTATATACATATGAAACCTGGGAAAAATGGTAGCTCAGAGGGAAGATGTAAGCTGAAAGGAGAAGGCAAAAGGAAGCCAGCTGAAGATCTCTATTGTAAGGGTAAACAGTAGTTGCTCAGGTGTAAGGAACTATATGGAACACATAGAAAAGAAAAGCAAAACTGAGAAAGAGGAGGAATGAGGGTCTACAAGAGGTTGCAGAATATTGTATTTCTTTGTGTTGTTTTGTCTAGGTCATGTTGTTTGGGATGTTTGCTCTTTACTAAGGCATTAGATTATTTTTTTTGCTATAGTCAGGGAAGAAAATTATATTGATTGTAAATGCTCACATGTACCATACTTTCTTTCTAGTAATTGCTTCTTTGCATAATCATTTTTAATCTCATTCAACATTATTTTACATTCATGGATATTTAATAGCAAATATTCTCAGAATAGGTGTATATGAGATGGACCAAGAGAAGATCTTGAACAGAGACAAATCAACAAAGGTGAGAGGTTTCTTAATGTGACACAGCTATTTTCTGGGGAAGGGTAAGAGGCAGCAGTGATATGGCACATGCATTTCTCCTACAAGGAAGCTAGGAACATGTAACCAACCACTGGCTGGAATGATCTGGAGCTCAGTATTTCCAGGGAGTTCATGAATTTGCAAGTCTTTAGGATCCATGAGTTTCTCTTAAAGGAGAGTAAAGAGGGAATAAGTCTTTTTACTTAGTAACTTTCACTCTTACACATATTTTCTTTTGCAATTAGGGGAATTAAATTATTCATTTCTTGCCTTCTTTCTCATACTCATTTAATCATTCAAAGAATAGGTTAGGTTTTCAGTATCATTCTTAGTGCTGAGAACACAGAATTGAATAAAACTAAGTCCCTCACCTCTGAATTCACCATTCTGAGCTAACCTCTACTGCTCAGGGCAACCTTCTCATCCTCACTTTCCACTATCTCAGACATGCATAAAAAGATTACAGACAAAAAAAGACCATTCAGAATAAAGAATGAAGAGTTGGGCTTTTCCTCTTGTCTATTAACAAATCTGCCATTTGGAGAGATGTATGGTATATAAGTTGTGCTTTACAAATCATCGTCAAATTTATTTTTACTTCATCACAACAGAACCTGGACAAGTATTATTCACATTGTTCTGTAGTTTAACTCATGGATACCTCTGGTGTTCATCAGAGAGAATTTGTCAGAATGCAAAGAGAATTTAGAATGACTTTTTGAGCCCCATGCTGTGTTTCCTTCTTGCCTAATGGTTCCATCACAGTGTCAGATCACCCAAAGTGACATGTATGTTTCAGCACTAGCTCCATAGTCAAGATCACACCCATTTCTGAAAGCTTTCTCTAGTTACTGATGCCTTTAAAAATGTAGTGATGATCAGATATTTCACTTAGTCATCAAACCTACTGAAAGTTATTTAAAAATCTCTGAAATAAAAAATATGAGAATGTATGAGGTCTCAGCCACCATACAGAAATTTTACACACATAAGTATATTTCTTTATTTTTCTAAATTTCAATTATGATATGATACAGCACTTAAATCATTTTAGAATTCTTAAAGCTAGAGTAATCAAGAGCCATATGGATAAACATTATATAAGTAAAGGAACTGGTTCCATTGGTTAAATTCAAGGCATTAGGATCTGATCTACTGATCTATGTGATATACCAGGTCTACATGAAGACAATCTGATTTCAAATATCTTCCAAGTCACCAGCAGATTTTCTAATACCAAATGGTCAGCTGTAAAAACCTACATATGAGGAACATAAGGAGACGTGCTCAGGGGCTGCACACTACCCTGAAGATGTCCCCAGTCACTGGTCACTGCGTGTGGTGACCTTTCTATTATCACTTTAGTTTTATCTATCAACAAGGGTGGACTGAGTATTTGATTAGTTTCAACTTAAGAAATTCTTGAGCTTCTCAATCCCAGCCAGGCATTTAGTCACAATCCTTAGAATATAAACTTTGCCTTTAATGACCTTAAGTCACCGAGGGATGAGGATTACAAGTAGACAGTGCCAGAGAGTGGAGACAAAATGATCTGACATTTAGACAGTGTAGAACATATTCCAGGTGGGAAGGTAAAAATAATCTTAATAACCAACATTTATTTTGCATATATTATATACTTCCTTGTAGGACAGATGCTTTATATAAATGGATCTGTTTAATATTCCAAGCAACATTGTAATGTAAGCAACATCCAACTATTCATAGATCACATATTTTCTGCATGCCTGTTATTTGCAATGGCCAGGGGATGATTTTGTATACTTGCGATAGAAGACCACAAAGAAATGAGAGCCTTCTCTAGCCTCTATGGCTAAACTATAACTCTTTGACCCCAAAATATCTCTTTTTATAAGTACTAAAACACCAACAATTTTAGAGAGGGATAATTTGACTGAACTGTGAGAATAAATAAAGATTGGAATTGAAATCAAGGACTTTTAGATGTTTACCAGAGGCACTCATAAAGCCTTCTTTCTGGGGCCCTACCCCCTGGAAACACCATTTTGGAGAAAAATCTACAACAAGACATGAAGTATAAAACCTTAGTTAAGATTTTTGTAGGGAGCCAGGAGCCCGGTCAAGCAGGAAACGGTGCCGGTTTCCGGTACCAAGGCGCGGCCGAGGCGATAAACAACGCTTCTGCGCATGTCCCCCGGTAAGTTTCCACTCTGTGAGCCAAGCCCTCTGACCCTGCGTCATGTCAGGCGAGAGTCTGCAACCAATCAGAAGGGGAGACGTAAGAGGCTAGGGCTTGG